>JANJGN010003131.1:0-50769 GCA_026770705.1 Isurus oxyrinchus
GCGTTGTCCCCCTGGATTATAAACCTCACTCCGCTGTTCGAGAAAGGGCGGGAGCCAGAGCGAGGGGGAGCTACAGCTAACCGAGCCGGACATCTGGGAAATTAGGATCAACATCTGGGGGGTTACCATTGACCAGAAACTGAACTGGGACCAGCCAGATAAATACTGTGGCTACAAGAGCAGGTCAGAGCTGGGAATCCTGCGAAGAGTAACTCACCTCCTGACTCACCCCAAAGCCTGTCCCACCATCTACAAGGCACCAGTCAGGAGTGTGATGGGACACTCCCCACTTGCCTGGATGAGTGCGGCTCCCACAACACTCAAGAAGCTCGACACCGTCCAGGACAAAGCAGCCCCCCCCCCGCTCGATCGGCACCCCATCCACAAACATTCACTCCCTCCACCACCGACGCACAGTGGCAGCAGTGTGTGTACCATCTACAAGATGCACTGCAGCAACTCGCCAAGGCTCCTTTGACAGCACCGCCCAAACCAACGACCTCTACCGTCTAGAAGGACGAGGGCAGCAGACACATGGGAACACCACCACCTGGAAGTTCCCCTCCGAGCCCCTCACCATCCCGACTTGGAAATATATCGGTCCGTTCCTTCACTGTCGCTGGGTCAAAATCCTGGAACTCCCTCCCTAACAGCGCGTGGGTGTACCTACACCACACGGGACAAAATCTGGAACTCCCTCCCTAACAGCGCCGTGGGTGTACCTACACCACACGGACAAAATCCTGGAACTCCCTCCCTAACAGCGCCGTGGGTGTAGACCTACACCACACGGGACAAAATCCTGGAACTCCCTCCCCTAACAGCGCCGTGGGTGACCTACACCACACAGACAAAATCCTGGAACTCCCTCCCTAACAGCGCCGTGGGTGTACCTACACACACGGGGACAAAATCCTGGAACTCCCTCCCTAACAGCACCGTGTGTGTACCTACACACACAGGATTAAATCCTGGAACTCCCACCCAAACAGCGCCGTGGGTGTACCTACACCACACGGGACAAAATCCTGGAACTCCCTCCCTAACAGCGCCGTGGGTGTACTGACACCACACGGGGATAAAATCCTGGAACTCCCTCCCTAACAGCGCCGTGGGTGTACCTACACCACACGGGACAAAATCCTGGAACTCCCTCCCTAACAGCGCCGTGGGTGTACCTACACCACACGGACAAAATCCTGGAACTCCCTCCCTAACAGCGCCGGTGGGTGTACCTACACCACATGGGACAAAATCCTGCAACTCCCCTCCCTAACAGCGCCGTGGGTGTACCTACACCACACACGGAAAAAATCCTTGAACTCTCTCCCTAACAGCGCCGTGGGTGTAACTACACCACACGGGACAAAATCCTGGAACTCCCTCCCTAACAGCGCCGTGGGTGTACCTACACCACACGGGGGACAAAATCCTGGAACTCTCCCTAACAGCGCTGTGGGTGTACCTACACCACACGGGACAAAATCCTGGAACTCCCTCCCTAACAGTGCCGTGGGTGTACCTACACCACACGGAAAAAATCCTTGAACTCTCTCCCTAACAGCGCGCGTGGGTGTAACTACACCACACAGGACAAAATCCTGGAACTCCCCTCCCTAACAGCGCTGTGGGTGTCCCTACACCACACGGGGGACAAAATCCTGAACTCCCTCCCTAACAGCGCCGTGGTTGTACCCTACACCACACGGGGACTGCACCGGCTCAAGAGGGCAGATCACCCACCACCTTCAAGGGGGCAATGAGGGACGGGCAATAAATGCTGGGTCCGGCCGGCGACAGCTCACATCCTGTGAACGAACAAATTATAAACACTGGAATCAATTTTGAGAGCAGGGGTGACGGGGGTCCTGAGGAAGACCGGAAAGGATTGCGGAATGTCAACACAGATTTATGAAACCAGGATCGTGTTGCGACAAATGATTTCTTTGAGGTTTTTAACTGGGAGGATGGATAAGGGTGAACCAGTAGATGTGGTGTATGTGGGTTCCAAATTAAAAAAAAATCCATAATGTGCCACAGCACAAAATCGGGGTTCACAGGGTTGGGTGTAATACCTTAGGCGGACTGAGAGTGATTGGTTAAAGGACAAAAGAACACAGGGTGCCGGTACAAACAGGCCAGACTGGCCTCCTTCTGTGCCGTTAACGTACTGCGACAGTTACTTTCCAAGTCGGGGGCAGGCTGTAACTGGTGGAAAGCCCCGAGGGTAAGTTGCCAGGGCCTCTTGCTGTTCACAAGTTATCCGGAACGAGGGTATAGTTTCGACGATGGTAGAAGGTTAAATAGGAAAGAAGGCTGTGAGGAGGACACAGAGAGGCTCCCAGAGCGATACAGACAGGTTGTGAGAGTGGGCGAGAACGCAGCAGACGGAGTATAATGTGGGGAAGTGCCAGATTCCCCAGTTTCGGCTGAAAATATGAGAAAACACAGAGTATCTTTTGTGCAGTGAGAGACTGGGAGGTGTTTGCAATCGGAGGGGCCTGGCTGTCCTTGTACATGAACCACAGGAAGTTAATGTGCGGGTAGAGCAAGCGATGAGGGAAGGGAAATGGTCTGTGAGTCTTTATCACAAAGGGATTGGAGTTTCAGAGAGAAGGAGGCTTACTACAACGATACAGGGCGTCGGTGAGACCGCACCCGGAGCTCTGGGTCCGGTTCGAGTCTCCTTACCTGAGGGAGGAACATCTCTGCCCTAGAGGGAGGGTAACGAAGGTTCACTAGACTGGTCCCTGGGATGAGAGGGATTGTCCCAGGAGGAGAGATTGAGTCGAATGGGTCTCTATTCCCTGCAGTTTCGGAGAACGAGAGGTCGTCTCACTGATACGTAGAAACTCTGAAGGGCTTTGACAGGGTCGATGCTGAGAGGCTGTTTTCCCCCTCCCTCTCTCCCCCCTCCCCGGGCTGGAGAGTCTAGAACACGGGGAGGGTCCCAGTCTCAGGAGAAGGGGTCGGCCATTCTGGGCTGAGATGAAGGAGAATGACTTCACTCGGGAGGGTTGTGAATCTTTGGAATTCTCCACCCCGAGAAATCTGGGTGGGTGCTCCGTCATCGAGTAGGTTCAAGACCGGGAGATCGAGAGGTTTTTGGACACTGAGGAGATCGAGGGATGTGGGGAGAGAGCGGGAAGGTGGAGTTGAGGGAGAAGATCAGCCACAGGCTGGATTAAGGTGGAGTTGAGATGGATGATCAGCCACAGGCTGGATTAAGGTGGAGTTGAGGGAGAAGATCAGCCACAGGCTGGATTAAGGTGGAGTTGAGATGGATGATCAGCCACAGGCTGGATTAAGGTGGAGTTGAGGTGGATGATCAGCCACAGGCTGGATTAGGGTGGAGTTGAGGTGGATGATCAGCCACAGGCTGGATTAAGTTGGAGTTGAGGGAGGATGATCAGCCACAGGCTGGATTAAGGTGGAGTTGAGATGGATGATCAGCCACAGGCTGGATTAAGGTGGAGTTGAGGTGGATGATCAGCCACAGGCTGGATTAAGGTGGAGTTGAGGAGAAGATCAGCCACAGGCTGGATTAAGGTGGAGTTGAGGTGGATGATCAGCCACAGGCTGGATTAAGGTGGAGTTGAGGTGGATGATCAGCCACAGGCTGGATTAAGGTGGAGTTGAGGTGGATGATCAGCCACAGGCTGGATTAGGGTGGAGTTGAGGTGGATGATCAGCCACAGGCTGGGGATTAAGGTGGAGTTGAGGTGGATGATCAGCCACAGGCTGGATTAAGTTGGAGTTGAGGGAGATGATCAGCCACAGGCTGGATTAAGGTGGAGTTGAGGTGGATGATCAGCCACAGGCTGGATTAGGGTGGAGTTGAGGTGGATGATCAGCCACAGGCTGGATTAAGTTGGAGTTGAGGGAGATGATCAGCCACAGGCTGAATTAAGGTGGAGTTGAGGTGGATGATCAGCCACAGGCTGGATTAGGGTGGAGTTGAGGTGGATGATCAGCCACAGGCTGGATTAAGTTGGAGTTGAGGGAGATGATCAGCCACAGGCTGGATTAAGGTGGAGTTGAGATGGATGATCAGCCACAGGCTGGATTAAGGTGGAGTTGAGGTGGATGATCAGCCACAGGCTGGATTAAGTTGGAGTTGAGGGAGATGATCAGCCACAGGCTGGATTAAGGTGGAGTTGAGGTGGATGATCAGACACAGGCTGGATTAAGGTGGAGTTGAGGTGGAAGATCAGCCACAGGCTGGATTAAGGTGGAGTTGAGGGAGAAGATCAGCCACAGGCTGGATTAAGGTGGAGTTGAGGGAGAAGATCAGCCACAGGCTGGATTAAGGTGGAGTTGAGGTGGATGATCAGCCACAGGCTGGATTAAGGTGGAGTTGAGGGAGAAGATCAGCCACAGGCTGGATTAAGGTGGAGTTGAGGTGGATGATCAGCCACAGACTGGATTAAGGTGGAGTTGAGGTGGATGATCAGCCACAGGCTGGATTAAGGTGGAGTTGAGGTGGATGATCAGCCACAGGCTGGATTAAGGTGGAGTTGAGGTGGATGATCAGCCACAGGCTGGATTAAGGTGGAGTTGAGGTGGATGATCAGCCACAGGCTGGATTAAGGTGGAGTTGAGGGAGAAGATCAGCCACAGGCTGGATTAAGGTGGAGTTGAGGTGGATGATCAGCCACAGGCTGGATTAAGGTGGAGTTGAGGGAGAAGATCAGCCACAGGCTGGATTAAGGTGGAGTTGAGGTGGATGATCAGCCACAGGCTGGATTAAGGTGGAGTTGAGGTGGATGATCAGCCACAGGCTGGATTAAGGTGGAGTTGAGGTGGATGATCAGCCACAGGCTGGATTAAGGTGGAGTTGAGGGAGAAGATCAGCCACAGGCTGGATTAAGGTGGTGTTGAGGTGGACGATCAGCCACAGGCTGGATTAAGGTGGAGTTGAGGGAGAAGATCAGCCACAGGCTGGATTAAGGTGGAGTTGAGGTGGATGATCAGTCACAGGCTGGATTAAGGTGGAGTTGAGGGGAGAAGATCAGCCACAGGCTGGATTAAGGTGGAGTTGAGGTGGATGATCAGCCACAGGCTGGATTAAGGTGGAGTTGAGGTGGATGATCAGCCACAGGCTGGATTAAGTTGGAGTTGAGGTGGATGATCAGCCACAGGCTGGATTAAGGTGGAGTTGAGGTGGATGATCAGCCACAGGCTGGATTAAGGTGGAGTTGAGGTGGATGATCAGCCACAGGCTGGATTAAGGTGGAGTTGAGGTGGATGATCAGCCACAGGCTGGATTAAGGTGGAGTTGAGGTGGATGATCAGCCACAGGCTGGATTAAGGGCGGAGCAAGATGGAGGCGCTGAATGGCCTCCTCCTGTTTCTTGTGAACAGACCAGGATTGCCCCCCCAACCATTTGAGGGGATGGTGGGATAGCAGGGGGAATATGAAGGAACACATAGATGTAACCCAGTCTCATTCTGGTCACAGTTATCAAAGATGGAGGCTTGGCTGGGGGGAAAAAGATGAGCAGGCGGGGTACAGGGTGTATCATTCAACACAGCCTCGATGGGCCGAGTGGTCTCCTTCTGTGCTACAGTGACCCTCTGGCAAACGTCAGGTATGGGGGCTGGGAGCAAGGCGTGACAATACAATTCGCAGAGGCCCTGTACTCCTGTTGATCCCTGACTGATCTGTCACTCGGGAGAGTTACCTGTCCAATACCCTTGCTGCTTAGCTTGATGTAAATAGTGGGCGGACTGTGCAGATAAATGCAGCACACGCTTAATAAAAGGGATCCAAACACATGGCTCAGAATTTTCACCGTGTCAAACCATCGACAAGGCAAAACCTCAAGGGAGTGAACGGGAAGGGGTTTGGGTCCATTGGGATTGTGTACAGTGGGAGTGAACGGGAAGGGGTTTGGGTCCATTGGGATTGTGTACAGTGGGAGTGAACAGGAAGGGGTTTGTGTCCATTGGGATTGTGTACAGTGGGAGTGAAGGGGAAGGGGTTTGGGTCCATTGGGATTGTGTACAGTGGGAGTGAAGGGGAAGGGGTTTGGGTCCATTGGGATTGTGTACAGTGGGAGTGAACGGGAAGGGGTTTGGGTCCATTGGGATTGTGTACGGTGGGAGTGAACGGGAAGGGATTTGGGATTGGAATTGTGCACAGTGGGAGTGAACGGGAAGGGGTTTGGGTCCATTGGGTTTGTGTACAGTGGGAGTGAAGGGGAAGGGGTTTGGGTCCATTGGGATTGTGTACAGTGGGAGTGAACGGGAAGGGGTTTGGGTCCATTGGGTTTGTGTACAGTGGGAGTGAACGGGCAGGGGTTTGGGTCCATGGGGATTGTGTACGGTGGGAGTGAACGGGAAGGGGTTTGGGTCCATTGGGATTGTGTACAGTGGGAGTGAACGGGAAGGGGTTTGGGTCCATTGGGATTGTGTACAGTGGGAGTGAATGGGAAGGGGTTTGGGTCCATTGGGATTGTGTACAGTGGGAGTGAACGGGAAGGGGTTTGGGTACATGGGGATTGTGTACGGTGGGAGTGAGTGTGGGTGCTGGAATGGGGCAGGGAGTGGGTGAGACGAGCTGCTACATCGCGGAATGTGTGGACATGGAGCTGGAATTCAGCCGGAAGATCAGAGGTGTCCGAAATATTTGACAGTCGATCTGCCGCGTTGGTCTCTCCGACCTTTCCAACGTGGGAGTGGAATGAGGTCATTCAGCCCATCGAACTTGTTGACTGAAGGATATACAGACACTGGAGAGAGTGCGGTGTGGATTTATCAGAGTGATACCCGCCCTCCGAGGGTTAGGTGACGAGGAGAGTTTAATTCGCTGGAGTTTCGGAGATGAAGCGAGCGATTTGAACAGGTTTCAAAATATTCAGAGGAACTGATAGCGACACCCCCGATTCCCAGCGGTGTAGAGGGGCTGAGGGTGAGGGGAATCAAGGAATAGGGAGCCGGATCTAAAGTTAGACACAGACGTTCCAGGAGTGAATCTGATCCCATCAGCCTCCCAGGCAGAAACCTCCCAGATCACAACAACAGGCTGGGACCACAAACCCCTACACCCTCCCTATCTCTGTAACCTCCTCCAGCTCCTACAACCCTCCCTATCTCTGTAACCTCCTCCAGCCCCTACACCCCTCCCTATCTCTGTAACCTCCTCCAGCCCCTACACCCCTCCCTATCTCTGTAACCTCCTCCAGCCCCTACACCCCTCCCTATCTCTGTAACCTCCTCCAGCCCCTACACCCCTCACTATCTCTGTAAACTCCTCCAGCCCCTACACACCTCCCTATCTCTGTAACCTCCTCCAGCCCCTACACCCCTCCCTATCTCTGTAACCTCCTCCAGCCCCTACACACCTCCCTATCTCTGTAACCTCCTCCATCCCCTACACCCCTCCCTATCTCTGTAACCTCCTCCAGCCCCTACACCCCTCCCTATCTCTGTAACACCCTCCAGCCCCTACACCCCTCCCTATCTCTGTAACCTCCTCCAGCCCCTACACCCCTCCCTATCTCTGTAAACTCCTCCAGCCCCAACAACCCTCCCTATCTCTGTAACCTCCTGCAGTCCCTACAACCCTCCCTATCTCTGTAACCTCCTCCAGCCCCTACACACCTCCCTATCTCTGTAACCTCCTCCAGCCCCTACACCCCTCCCTATCTCTGTAACCTCCTCCAGCCCCTACACCCCTCCGTATCTCTGTCACCTCCTCCAGCCCCTACACCCCTCCCTATCTCTGTAACCTCCTCCAGCCCCCGACACCCATCCCTATCTCTGTAACCTCCTCCAGCCCCTACACACCTCCCTATCTCTGTAACCTCCTCCAGCCCCTACACCCCTCCCTATCTCTGTAACCTCCTCCATCCCCTACACCCCTCCCGATCTCTGTAACCTCCTCCAGCCCCTACACCCCTCCCTATCTCTCCAACCTCCTCCAGCCCCTACACCCCTCCCTATCTCTGTAACCTCCTCCAGCCACTACACCCCTCCCTATCTCTGTAACCTCCTCCAGCCCCAACAACCCTCCCTATCTCTGTAAACTCCTCCAGCCCCTACAACCCTCCCTATCTCTGTAACCTCCTCCAGCCCCTACACACCTCCCTATCTCTGTAACCTCCTCCAGCCCCTACACACCTCCCTATCTCTGTAACCTCCTCCAGCCCCAACAACCCTCCCTATCTCTGTAACCTCCTCCAGTCCCTACACCCCTCCCTAACTCTCTAACCTCCTCCAGTCCCTACACCCCTCCCTTTCTCTGTAACCTCCTCCAGCCCCTACACCCCGCCCTATATCTGTAACCTCCTCCAGCCCCTACACCCCCCCTATCTCTGTAACCTCCTCCAGGCCCTACACGTCGCTATCTCTGTAACATCCTCCAGAAACTACAACCCTCCCTATCTCTGTAACCTCCTCCAGCCCCTACAGCCCTATCTCTGTAACCTCCTCCAGCCCCTACACCCATCCCTATCTCTGTAACCTCCTCCAGCCCCTACAACCCTCCCTATCTCTGTAACCTCCTCCAGTCCCTACACCCCTCCCTAACTCTGTAACCTCCTCCAGCACCTACACCCCTCCCTAACTCTCTAACCTCCTCCAGTCCCTACACCCCGCCCTATATCTGTAACCTCCTCCAGCCCCTACACCCCCCCTATCTCTGTAACCTCCTCCAGGCCCTACACGTCCCTATCTCTGTAACATCCTCCAGAAACTACAACCCTCCCTATCTCTGTAACCTCCTCCAGCCCCTACACCCATCCCTATCTCTGTAACCTCCTCCAGCCCCTACAGCCCTCCCTATCTCTGTAACCTCCTCCAGCCCCTACACCCCTCCCTATCTCTGTAACCTCCTCCATCCCCCTACACCCCTCCCTATCTCTGTAACTTCCTCCAGCCCTTACACCCTCCCTATCTCTGTAACCTCCTCCAGCCCCTACAACCCTCCCTATCTCTGTAACCTCCTCCAGCCCCTACAACCCTCCACTATCTCTGTAACCTCCTCCATCCCCTACACCCCTCATTATCTCTGTAACCTCCTCCAGCCCCAACACCCCTTCCTATCTCTGTAAACTCCTCCATCCCCTACACCCCTCATTATCTCTGTAACCTCCTCCAGCCCCTACACCCCTCCCTATCTCTGTCACCTCCTCCAGCCCCTACAACCCTCCCTAACTCTGTAACCTCCTCCAGCCCCTACACCCCTCTCTATCTCTGTAACATCCTCCAGACCCTACACCCCTCCCTATCTCTGGAACCTCCTCCAGCCCCTACACCTCTCCTTATCTCTGTAACCTCCTCCAGCCCCTACACCCCTCCCTATCTCTGTTACCTCCTCCAGCCCCTACACCTCTCCTTATCTCTGTAACCTCCTCCAGCCCCTACACCCCTCCCTATCTCTGTAACCTCCTCCAGCCCCTACAACCCTCCCTATCTCTGTAACATCCTCCAGCCCCTACACCCCTCCCTATCTCTGTAACCTCCTCCAGCCCCTACACCCCTCCCTATCTCTGTAACCTCCACCAGCCCCCAACAACCTCCCTTTATCTGCAACCTCCTCCAGCCCCTACAACCCTCCCTATCTCTGTTACCTCCTCCAGCCCCTACAACCCTTCCAATCTCTGTTACCTACTCCAGCCCCTGCACCCCTCCGTATCTCTGTAACCTCCTCCAGCCCCTACACCCCTCCCTATCTCTGTAACCTCCTCCAGCCCCTACACCCATCCCTATCCCTGTAAACTCCTCTAGGCCCTACACCCATCCCTATCTCTGTAACCTCCTCCAGCCCCAACAACACTGCCTATCTCTGTAAACCCTCCAGTTCGTACAACCCTCCCTATCTCCGTAACCTCTTCCAGCCCCAGCAACCCTCCCTATCTCTGTAACCTCCTCCAGTACCTATACCCCTCCTATCTCTGTAACCTCCTCCAGCCCCTACAACCCTCCCTATCTCTGTAACCTCCTCCAGCCCCTACACAAATCCCTATCTCTGTAACCTCCTCCAGCCCCTACAACCCTCCCTATCTCTGTAACCTCCACCAGCCCCTACACCCCTCCCTATCTCTGTAAACTCCTCCAGCCCCTACAACCCTCCCTATCTCTGAAAACTCCTCCAGCCCCTACACCCATCCCTATCTCTGTATCCTCCTCCAGTCCCTACACCCCTCCCTATCTCTGTAACCTCCTCCAGCCCCTACACCCCTCCCTATCTCTGTAACCTCCTCCAGCCCCGACACCCCTCCCTATCTCTGTAACCTCCTCAAGCCCCGACACCCCTCCCTATCTCTGTCACCTCCTCCTGCCCCAACACCCATCCCTATCTCTGTAACCTCCTCCAGCCCCTACACCCCTCCCTATCTCTGTAACCTCCTCCAGCCCCTACACCCCTCCCTATCTCTGTCACCTCCTCCTGCCCCAACACCCCTCCCTATCTCTGTAACCTCACCCAGCCCCTACAACCCTCCCTATCTCTGAAAACTCCTCCAGCCCCAACACACATCCCTATCTCTGTTACCTCCTCCAGCCCCTACAACCCTCCCTATCTCTGTAACCTCCTCCAGCACCTACAACCCTCCCTATCTCTAACCTACTCCAGCCCCTACACCCTCCCTATCTCTGTAACCTCCCCCAGGCCTCCCTATCTCTAACATACTCCATCCCATAGATCCTTCCCTATCCCAGTAACCCCTACAGCCCCCACAACACTCCCTATCTCTTGAAACCCTCCAGCCCCTACACCCCACCCTAGCTCTGTAACCTCCTCCAGCCCCTACACCCCTCCCTATCTCTGTAACCTCCTCCAGCGCCTAGACCCCTCCCTATCTCTGTAACCTCTTCCAGCCCCTACAACACTGCCTGTCTCTGTAAACTCCTCCAGCCCCCTACACCCCTCCCTATCTCTGTAACCTCCTCCAGGCCCTACACCACTCCCTATCTCTGTTACCTCCTCCAGCCCCTACACAAATCCCTATCTCTGTAACCTCCTCCAGACCCCTACACCCCTCCCTATCTCTGTAACCCCTCCAGCCCCTACAACCCTCCCTATCTCTGTAACCTCCTCCAGCCCCTACACCCCTCCCTATCTCTGTAACCTCCTCCAGAGCCAACACCCCTCCCTATCTCTGTAACCTCCTCCAGCCCCTACACCCCTCCCTATCTCTGTATCCTCCTCCAGCACCTACACCCTCCCTATCTCTGTAACCTCCTCCAGCCCCTACACTCCTCCCTATCTCTGTAACCTCCTCCAGCCCCTACAACCCTCCCTATCTCTGTAACCTCCTCCACACCCTACACCCCTCCCTATCACTGTAAACTCCTCCAGCCCCCTACACCCCTCCCTATCCCTGTAAATTCCTCCAGCCCCTACACAAATCCCTATCTCTGTAACCTCCTCCAGCCCCTACACCCCTCCCTCTCTCTGTATCCTCCTCCAGCCCCTACACAAATCCCTATCTCTGTAACCTCGACCACCTCCTACACCCCTCCCTATCTCTGTAACCTCCTCCAGCCCCTACACACCTCCCTATCTCTGTAACCCCTCCTGCCAAACAACCCTCGCTATCTATGTAACCTCCTCCAGCCTCTAAAACCCTCCCTATATCAGGAACCTCATCTGGCCCCCTACAACACTCCCAAAATCTGTAACCTCCTCCAGCCCCTACAGCCCTCCCTATCTCTGCAACCTCCTCCAGCCCCTACAACCCTCCCTATCTCTGTAACCTCCTCCACCCACTACACCCCTCCCTATTTTTGTAACCTCCTCCAGCTCCTACAACCCTCAATATCTCTGTACCCTCCTCCAGCCTATACATCCCTCCCTATCCCAGTAACCTCCTGCAGCCCCTACACTGTTCCTTATCTCTGTAACCTCGTCCATCACCTACAACAATCCCTATCCCTGCAAATTCCACCAACCACTACAACCCTCCCTATCTCTGTAACCTCCTCCAGCCCCTACAACCCTCCCTATCTCTGTAACCTCCTCCAGCCCCTACAACCCTCCCTATCTCTGTAACCTCCTCAAGTCCCTACACCCCTCCCTATCTCTGTAACCTCCTCCAGCCCCTACACCCCTCCCTATCTCTGTAACCGCCTCCAGCGCCTACAACCCTCCCTATCTCTGTAACCCACTCCAGCCCCTACAACACTCCCTGTCGCTGTAACCTCCTACAGCCCCTGCACCCCTCCATATCTCTGTAACCTTTTCCAGGCCCAACAATCCTCCCTATCTCTGTAACCTCCTCCAGCCCCTACACCCCTCCCTATCTCTGTAACCTCCTCCAGCCCCTACACCCTCCCTATCTCTGTAACTAACTCCAGCCTCTACAACCCTCCCGATCTCTGTAACTAACTCGAGCCCCTATACCCCTCCCTATATCTATAACGTCCTCCATGACCCTACAACCGTCTCTATCTCTGTAACCTCCTCCAGCCCCAATAACCCTCCCTATCTCTGTAACCTCCTCCAGCCCCTACAATCCTCCCTATATCTGTAATCTACTCCAGCCTCTACATCCCTCCCTATCTCTGTAACCTCCTCCTCCAGCCCCGACACTCCTCCCTATCTCTGTAACCTCCTCCAGCCCCTACAACCCTCCCTATCTCTCCAACCTCCTCCAGCCCCTACAACCCTCCCTAAATCTGTAATCTCCTCCAGCCCCTACAATCCTCCCTATCTCTGTAATCTACTCAGGCCTCTACATCCCTCCCTATCTCTGTAACCTCCTCCTCCAGCCCCGACACTCCTCCCTATCTCTGTAACCTCCTCCAGCACCTACAACCCTCCCTATCTCTGTAACCTCCTCCAGACCCTACAACCCTCCCTATCTCTCCAACCTCCTCCAGCCCCTACAACCCTCCCTAAATCTGTAACCTCCTCCAGCCCCTGCAATCCTCCTCATCTCTGTAACCTCCTCAGCCCCTACACCCCTCCCTATCTCTGTAACCTCCTCCAGCCCCTACACCCCTCCCTATCTCTGTAACCTCCTCCAGTCCCTACACCCCTCCCTATCTCTGTAACCTCCTCCAGCCCCTACACCCCTCCCTATCTCTGTAGCCTCCTCCAGGCCCTACACCCCTCCCTATCTCTGTAACCTCCTCAGCCCCTACACCCCTCCCTATCTCTGTAACCTCCGCCAGTCCCTACACCCCTCCCTATCTCTGTAACCTCCTCCACACCCTACACCCCTCCCTATCACTGTAAACTCCTCCAGCCCCCTACACCCCTCCCTATCCCTGTAAACTCCTCCAGCCCCTACACAAATCCCTATCTCTGTAACCTCCTCCAGCCCCTACACCCCTCCCTCTCTCTGTATCCTCCTCCAGCCCCTACACAAATCCCTATCTCTGTAACCTCGAGCACCCCCTACACCCCTCCCTATCTCTGTAACCTCCTCCAGCCCCTACACACCTCCCTATCTCTGTAACCCCTCCTGCCAAACAACCCTCGCTATCTATGTAACCTCCACCAGCCTCTAAAACCCTCCCTATATCAGGAACCTCATCTGGCCCCCTACAACACTCCCAAAATCTGTAACCTCCTCCAGCCCCTACAGCCCTCCCTATCTCTGCAACCTCCTCCAGCCCCTACAACCCTCCCTATCTCTGTAAACTCCTCCACCCACTACACCCCTCCCTATTTTTGTAACCTCCTCCAGCTCCAACAACCCTCAATATCTCTGTACCCTCCTCCAGCCTATACATCCCTCCCTATCCCAGTAACCTCCTGCAGCCCCTACACTGTTCCTTATCTCTGTAACCTCGTCCATCACCTACAACCATCCCTATCCCTGCAAATTCCACCAACCCCTACAACCCTCCCTATCTCTGTAACCTCCTCCAGCCCCTACAACCCTCCCTATCTCTGTAACCTCCTCCAGCCCCTACAACCCTCCCTATCTCTGTAACCTCCTCAAGTCCCTACACCCCTCCCTATCTCTGTAACCTCCTCCAGCCCCTACACCCCTCCCTATCTCTGTAACCGCCTCCAGCGCCTACAACCCTCCCTATCTCTGTAACCCACTCCAGCCCCTACAACACTCCCTGTCGCTGTAACCTCCTCCAGCCCCTGCACCCCTCCATATCTCTGTAACCTCTTCCAGGCCCAACAATCCTCCCTATCTCTGTAACCTCCTCCAGCCCCTACACCCCTCCCTATCTCTGTAACCTCCTCCAGCCCCTACACCCTCCCTATCTCTGTAACTAACTCCAGCCTCTACAACCCTCCCTATCTCTGTAACTAACTCGAGCCCCTAGACCCCTCCCTATATCTATAACGTCCTCCATGACCCTACAACCGTCCCTATCTCTGTAACCTCCTCCAGCCCCGATAACCCTCCCTATCTCTGTAACCTCCTCCAGCCCCTACAATCCTCCCTATATCTGTAATCTACTCCAGCCTCTACATCCCTCCCTATCTCTGTAACCTCCTCCTCCAGCCCCGACACTCCTCCCTATCTCTGTAACCTCCTCCAGCCCCTACAACCCTCCCTATCTCTCCAACCTCCTCCAGCCCCTACAACCCTCCCTATCTCTCCAACCTCCTCCAGCCCCTACAACCCTCCCTAAATCTGTAACCTCCTCCAGCCCCTGCAATCCTCCTCATCTCTGTAACCTCCTCAGCCCCTACACCCCTCCCTATCTCTGTAACCTCCTCCAGCCCCTACACCCCTCCCTATCTCTGTAACCTCCTCCAGCCCCTACACCCCTCCCTATCTCTGTAACCTCCTCCAGGCCCTACACCCCTCCCTATCTCTGTAACCTCCTCAGCCCCTACACCCCTCCCTATCTCTGTAACCTCCGCCAGTCCCTACACCCCTCCCTATCTCTGTAACATCCTCCAGCCTATACATCCCTCCCATTCCCAGTAACCTCCTCCAGTCCCTACAACCCTCCCTATCTCTGTAACCTCCTCCAGCCCTCCCTATCTCTAACCTCCTCCAACCCCTACACCCCTCCCTATCTCTGTAACCTCCTCCTGCCTCTACACCCCTCCCTATCTCTGTAACCTCCTCCAGCCCCTACAGCCCTCCCTATCTCTGTAACCTCCCCCAGCCCCTCCACCCCTCCCTATCTCTGTAACCTCCTGCAGTCCCTACACCCCTCCCTATCACTCTAACCTCATCCAGTCCCTACACCCCTCCCTAGCTCTGCACCCTCCTCCAGACCCCTACACCCCTCCCTATCCCTGTAACCTCCTCCAGCCCATACAACCCTCCCTATCTCTGTACACTCCTTCAGCCCCTACACCCTACTCTATCTCTGTAACCTCCTCCAGCCCCTACACCCCTCCGTATCTCTCTAACCTCCTCCAGCCCCTACACCCCTCCCTATCTCTGTAACCTCCTCCAGCTCCTACACCCCTCCCTCTCTCAGTAACCTCCTCCTGCCCCTACACCCCTCCCTATCTCTGTAACTTCCTCCAGCCTCTCCACCTCTCCCTATTTCTGTAACCTCCTGCAGCCCCTACACCCCTCCCTATCTCTGTAACTTCCTCCAGCCTCTCCACCTCTCCCTATTTCTGTAACCTCCACCAGCCCCTACACCCCTCCCTATCTCTGTAACCTCCTCCAGCCCCTACAACACTCTCTATCTCTGTAACCTCCTCCAGCCCCTACAACACTCCCTATATCTGTAACTACCTCAAGCCCCTACAGCCCTCCTTATCACTGTAACCTCCTCCAGCCCCTACACCTCACCCTATCTCTGTAACCTCCTCCAGTCCCTACAAACCTCCCTATCCCTGTAACCTCCTCCAGCCCCTACACCTCTCCCTATCTCTGTAACCTCCTCCAGCCCCTACACCCCTCTCTATCTCTGTAACCACCTCCAGCCCCGACAACACTCCCTATCTCTGTAACCTCCTCCAGCCCCTACAACCCTCCCTATCTCTGTAACCTCCTCCAGCCCCTACACCCCTCCCTATCTCTGTAACCTCCTCCAGCCCCCACAAACCTCCCTATCTCTGTAACCTCCTCCAGCCCCTACACCCCTATCTCTGTAACCTCCTCCAGCCCCTACAACACTCCCTATCTCTGTAACCTCCTCCAGACCCTACACCCCTCCCTATCTCTGTAACCTCCTCCAGCCCATACACCCCTCCCTATATCTGTAACCTCCTCCAGCCCCTACAACCCTCCCTATATCTGTAACTTCCTCCAGCCCATACACCCCTCCCTATCTCTGTAACCTCCTCCAGCCCCTACAACCCTCCATATATCTGTAACTTCATCCAGCCCCTACACCTCTCCCTATCTCTGTAACCTCCTCCAGCCCCTACAACACTCCCTATCTCTGTAACCTCCTCCAGCCCCTACACTCCTCCCTATCTCTGTAACCTCCTCCAGCCCCTACAACCCTCCCTATCTCTGTAACCTCCTCCACACCCTACACCCCTCCCTATCACTGTAAACTCCTCCAGCCCCCTACACCCCTCCCTATCCCTGTAAACTCCTCCAGCCCCTACACAAATCCCTATCTCTGTAACCTCCTCCAGCCCCTACACCCCTCCCTCTCTCTGTATCCTCCTCCAGCCCCTACACAAATCCCTATCTCTGTAACCTCGACCACCTCCTACACCCCTCCCTATCTCTGTAACCTCCTCCAGCCCCTACACACCTCCCTATCTCTGTAACCCCTCCTGCCAAACAACCCTCGCTATCTATGTAACCTCCTCCAGCCTCTAAAACCCTCCCTATATCAGGAACCTCATCTGGCCCCCTACAACACTCCCAAAATCTGTAACCTCCTCCAGCCCCTACAGCCCTCCCTATCTCTGCAACCTCCTCCAGCCCCTACAACCCTCCCTATCTCTGTAACCTCCTCCACCCACTACACCCCTCCCTATTTTTGTAACCTCCTCCAGCTCCTACAACCCTCAATATCTCTGTACCCTCCTCCAGCCTATACATCCCTCCCTATCCCAGTAACCTCCTGCAGCCCCTACACTGTTCCTTATCTCTGTAACCTCGTCCATCACCTACAACCATCCCTATCCCTGCAAATTCCACCAACCACTACAACCCTCCCTATCTCTGTAACCTCCTCCAGCCCCTACAACCCTCCCTATCTCTGTAACCTCCTCCAGCCCCTACAACCCTCCCTATCTCTGTAACCTCCTCAAGTCCCTACACCCCTCCCTATCTCTGTAACCTCCTCCAGCCCCTACACCCCTCCCTATCTCTGTAACCGCCTCCAGCGCCTACAACCCTCCCTATCTCTGTAACCCACTCCAGCCCCTACAACACTCCCTGTCGCTGTAACCTCCTCCAGCCCCTGCACCCCTCCATATCTCTGTAACCTCTTCCAGGCCCAACAATCCTCCCTATCTCTGTAACCTCCTCCAGCCCCTACACCCCTCCCTATCTCTGTAACCTCCTCCAGCCCCTACACCCTCCCTATCTCTGTAACTAACTCCAGCCTCTACAACCCTCCCTATCTCTGTAACTAACTCGAGCCCCTAGACCCCTCCCTATATCTATAACGTCCTCCATGACCCTACAACCGTCTCTATCTCTGTAACCTCCTCCAGCACCAATAACCCTCCCTATCTCTGTAACCTCCTCCAGCCCCTACAATCCTCCCTATATCTGTAATCTACTCCAGCCTCTACATCCCTCCCTATCTCTGTAACCTCCTCCTCCAGCCCCGACACTCCTCCCTATCTCTGTAACCTCCTCCAGCCCCTACAACCCTCCCTATCTCTCCAACCTCCTCCAGCCCCTACAACCCTCCCTAAATCTGTAATCTCCTCCAGCCCCTACAATCCTCCCTATCTCTGTAATCTACTCAGGCCTCTACATCCCTCCCTATCTCTGTAACCTCCTCCTCCAGCCCCGACACTCCTCCCTATCTCTGTAACCTCCTCCAGCACCTACAACCCTCCCTATCTCTGTAACCTCCTCCAGACCCTACAACCCTCCCTATCTCTCCAACCTCCTCCAGCCCCTACAACCCTCCCTAAATCTGTAACCTCCTCCAGCCCCTGCAATCCTCCTCATCTCTGTAACCTCCTCAGCCCCTACACCCCTCCCTATCTCTGTAACCTCCTCCAGCCCCTACACCCCTCCCTATCTCTGTAACCTCCTCCAGTCCCTACACCCCTCCCTATCTCTGTAACCTCCTCCAGCCCCTACACCCCTCCCTATCTCTGTAACCTCCTCCAGGCCCTACACCCCTCCCTAAATCTGTAATCTCCTCCAGCACCTACAACCCTCCCTATCTCTGTAACCTCCGCCAGTCCCTACACCCCTCCCTATCTCTGTAACCTCCTCCACACCCTACACCCCTCCCTATCACTGTAAACTCCTCCAGCCCCCTACACCCCTCCCTATCCCTGTAAACTCCTCCAGCCCCTACACAAATCCCTATCTCTGTAACCTCCTCCAGCCCCTACACCCCTCCCTCTCTCTGTATCCTCCTCCAGCCCCTACACAAATCCCTATCTCTGTAACCTCGACCACCCCCTACACCCCTCCCTATCTCTGTAACCTCCTCCAGCCCCTACACACCTCCCTATCTCTGTAACCCCTCCTGCCAAACAACCCTCGCTATCTATGTAACCTCCACCAGCCTCTAAAACCCTCCCTATATCAGGAACCTCATCTGGCCCCCTACAACACTCCCAAAATCTGTAACCTCCTCCAGCCCCTACAGCCCTCCCTATCTCTGCAACCTCCTCCAGCCCCTACAACCCTCCCTATCTCTGTAACCTCCTCCACCCACTACACCCCTCCCTATTTTTGTAACCTCCTCCAGCTCCTACAACCCTCAATATCTCTGTACCCTCCTCCAGCCTATACATCCCTCCCTATCCCAGTAACCTCCTGCAGCCCCTACACTGTTCCTTATCTCTGTAACCTCGTCCATCACCTACAACCATCCCTATCCCTGCAAATTCCACCAACCCCTACAACCCTCCCTATCTCTGTAACCTCCTCCAGCCCCTACAACCCTCCCTATCTCTGTAACCTCCTCCAGCCCCTACAACCCTCCCTATCTCTGTAACCTCCTCAAGTCCCTACACCCCTCCCTATCTCTGTAACCTCCTCCAGCCCCTACACCCCTCCCTATCTCTGTAACCGCCTCCAGCGCCTACAACCCTCCCTATCTCTGTAACCCACTCCAGCCCCTACAACACTCCCTGTCGCTGTAACCTCCTCCAGCCCCTGCACCCCTCCATATCTCTGTAACCTCTTCCAGGCCCAACAATCCTCCCTATCTCTGTAACCTCCTCCAGCCCCTACACCCCTCCCTATCTCTGTAACCTCCTCCAGCCCCTACACCCTCCCTATCTCTGTAACTAACTCCAGCCTCTACAACCCTCCCTATCTCTGTAACTAACTCGAGCCCCTAGACCCCTCCCTATATCTATAACGTCCTCCATGACCCTACAACCTTCCCTATCTCTGTAACCTCCTCCAGCCCCGATAACCCTCCCTATCTCTGTAACCTCCTCCAGCCCCTACAATCCTCCCTATATCTGTAATCTACTCCAGCCTCTACATCCCTCCCTATCTCTGTAACCTCCTCCTCCAGCCCCGACACTCCTCCCTATCTCTGTAACCTCCTCCAGCCCCTACAACCCTCCCTATCTCTCCAACCTCCTCCAGCCCCTACAACCCTCCCTATATCTGTAACCTCCTCCAGCCCCTACAATCCTCCCTATCTCTGTAATCTACTCAGGCCTCTACATCCCTCCCTATCTCTGTAACCTCCTCCTCCAGCCCCGACACTCCTCCCTATCTCTGTAACCTCCTCCAGCACCTACAACCCTCCCTATCTCTGTAACCTCCTCCAGACCCTACAACCCTCCCTATCTCTCCAACCTCCTCCAGCCCCTACAACCCTCCCTAAATCTGTAACCTCCTCCAGCCCCTGCAATCCTCCTCATCTCTGTAACCTCCTCAGCCCCTACACCCATCCCTATCTCTGTAACCTCCTCCAGCCCCTACACCCCTCCCTATCTCTGTAACCTCCTCCAGCCCCTACACCCCTCCCTATCTCTGTAACCTCCTCCAGGCCCTACACCCCTCCCTATCTCTGTAACCTCCTCAGCCCCTACACCCCTCCCTATCTCTGTAACCTCCGCCAGTCCCTACACCCCTCCCTATCTCTGTAACATCCTCCAGCCTATACATCCCTCCCATTCCCAGTAACCCCTCCAGTCCCTACAACCCTCCCTATCTCTGTAACCTCCTCCAGCCCTCCCTATCTCTAACCTCCTCCAACCCCTACACCCATCCCTATCTCTGTAACCTCCTCCTGCCTCTACACCCCTCCCTATCTCTGTAAGCTCCTCCAGCCCCTACAGCCCTCCCTATCTCTGTAACCTCCCCCAGCCCCTCCACCCCTCCCTATCTCTGTAACCTCCTCCAGTCCCTACACCCCTCCCTATCACTCTAACCTCCTCCAGTCCCTACACCCCTCCCTAGCTCTGCACCCTCCTCCAGACCCCTACACCCCTCCCTATCCCTGTAACCTCCTCCAGCCCATACAACCCTCCCTATCTCTGTACACTCCTTCAGCCCCTACACCCTACTCTATCTCTGTAACCTCCTCCAGCCCCTACACCCCTCCGTATCTCTGTAACCTCCTCCAGCCCCTACACCCCTCCCTATCTCTGTAACCTCCTCCAGCTCCTACACCCCTCCCTCTCTCAGTAACCTCCTCCAGCCCCTACACCCCTCCCTATCTCTGTAACTTCCTCCAGCCTCTCCACCTCTCCCTATTTCTGTAACCTCCTGCAGCCCCTACACCCCTCCCTATCTCTGTAACCTCCTCCAGCCCCTACAACACTCTCTATCTCTGTAACCTCCTCCAGCCCCTACAACACTCCCTATCTCTGTAACCTCCTCCAGCTCCTACACCTCTCCCTATCTCTGTAACCTCCTCCAGCTCCTACACCCCTCCCTCTCTCAGTAACCTCCTCCAGCCCCTACACCCCTCCCTATCTCTGTAACCTCCTCCAGCCCCTACACCCCTATCTCTGTAACCTCCTCCAGCCCCTACAACACTCCCTATCTCTGTAACCTCCTCCAGACCCTACACCCCTCCCTATCTCTGTAACCTCCTCCAGCCCATACACCCCTCCCTATATCTGTAACCTCCTCCAGCCCCTACAACCCTCCCTATATCTGTAACTTCCTCCAGCCCATACACCCCTCCCTATCTCTGTAACCTCCTCCAGCCCCTACACCCCTCCCTATCTCTGTAACCTGCTCCAGGCCCTACACCCCTCCCTATCTCTGTAACCTCCTCCAGCCCCTACACCCCTCCCTATCTCTGTAACCTCCTCCAGCCCCTACAACACTCCCTATATCTGTAACTACCTCAAGCCCCTACAGCCCTCCTTATCACTGTAACCTCCTCCAGCCCCTACACCTCTCCCTATCTCTGTAACCTCCTCCAGTCCCTACAAACCTCCCTATCCCTGTAACCTCCTCCAGCCCCTACACCTCTCCCTATCTCTGTAACCTCCTCCAGCCCCTACACCCCTCTCTATCTCTGTAACCACCTCCAGCCCCGACAACACTCCCTATCTCTGTAACCTCCTCCAGCCCCTACAACCCTCCCTATCTCTGTAACCTCCTCCAGCCCCTACACCCCTCCCTATCTCTGTAACCTCCTCCAGCCCCCACAAACCTCCCTATCTCTGTAACCTCCTCCAGCCCCTACACCCCTATCTCTGTAACCTCCTCCAGCCCCTACAACACTCCCTATCTCTGTAACCTCCTCCAGCCCCTACACCCCTCCCTATCTCTGTAACCTCCTCCAGGCCCTACACCCCTCCCTAAATCTGTAATCTCCTCCAGCACCTACAACCCTCCCTATCTCTGTAACCTCCGCCAGTCCCTACACCCCTCCCTATCTCTGTAACCTCCTCCACACCCTACACCCCTCCCTATCACTGTAAACTCCTCCAGCCCCCTACACCCCTCCCTATCCCTGTAAACTCCTCCAGCCCCTACACAAATCCCTATCTCTGTAACCTCCTCCAGCCCCTACACCCCTCCCTCTCTCTGTATCCTCCTCCAGCCCCTACACAAATCCCTATCTCTGTAACCTCGACCACCCCCTACACCCCTCCCTATCTCTGTAACCTCCTCCAGCCCCTACACACCTCCCTATCTCTGTAACCCCTCCTGCCAAACAACCCTCGCTATCTATGTAACCTCCACCAGCCTCTAAAACCCTCCCTATATCAGGAACCTCATCTGGCCCCCTACAACACTCCCAAAATCTGTAACCTCCTCCAGCCCCTACAGCCCTCCCTATCTCTGCAACCTCCTCCAGCCCCTACAACCCTCCCTATCTCTGTAACCTCCTCCACCCACTACACCCCTCCCTATTTTTGTAACCTCCTCCAGCTCCTACAACCCTCAATATCTCTGTACCCTCCTCCAGCCTATACATCCCTCCCTATCCCAGTAACCTCCTGCAGCCCCTACACTGTTCCTTATCTCTGTAACCTCGTCCATCACCTACAACCATCCCTATCCCTGCAAATTCCACCAACCCCTACAACCCTCCCTATCTCTGTAACCTCCTCCAGCCCCTACAACCCTCCCTATCTCTGTAACCTCCTCCAGCCCCTACAACCCTCCCTATCTCTGTAACCTCCTCAAGTCCCTACACCCCTCCCTATCTCTGTAACCTCCTCCAGCCCCTACACCCCTCCCTATCTCTGTAACCGCCTCCAGCGCCTACAACCCTCCCTATCTCTGTAACCCACTCCAGCCCCTACAACACTCCCTGTCGCTGTAACCTCCTCCAGCCCCTGCACCCCTCCATATCTCTGTAACCTCTTCCAGGCCCAACAATCCTCCCTATCTCTGTAACCTCCTCCAGCCCCTACACCCCTCCCTATCTCTGTAACCTCCTCCAGCCCCTACACCCTCCCTATCTCTGTAACTAACTCCAGCCTCTACAACCCTCCCTATCTCTGTAACTAACTCGAGCCCCTAGACCCCTCCCTATATCTATAACGTCCTCCATGACCCTACAACCTTCCCTATCTCTGTAACCTCCTCCAGCCCCGATAACCCTCCCTATCTCTGTAACCTCCTCCAGCCCCTACAATCCTCCCTATATCTGTAATCTACTCCAGCCTCTACATCCCTCCCTATCTCTGTAACCTCCTCCTCCAGCCCCGACACTTCTCCCTATCTCTGTAACCTCCTCCAGCCCCTACAACCCTCCCTATCTCTCCAACCTCCTCCAGCCCCTACAACCCTCCCTATATCTGTAACCTCCTCCAGACCCTACAATCCTCCCTATCTCTGTAATCTACTCAGGCCTCTACATCCCTCCCTATCTCTGTAACCTCCTCCTCCAGCCCCGACACTCCTCCCTATCTCTGTAACCTCCTCCAGCACCTACAACCCTCCCTATCTCTGTAACCTCCTCCAGACCCTACAACCCTCCCTATCTCTCCAACCTCCTCCAGCCCCTACAACCCTCCCTAAATCTGTAACCTCCTCCAGCCCCTGCAATCCTCCTCATCTCTGTAACCTCCTCAGCCCCTACACCCATCCCTATCTCTGTAACCTCCTCCAGCCCCTACACCCCTCCCTATCTCTGTAACCTCCTCCAGCCCCTACACCCCTCCCTATCTCTGTAACCTCCTCCAGGCCCTACACCCCTCCCTATCTCTGTAACCTCCTCAGCCCCTACACCCCTCCCTATCTCTGTAACCTCCGCCAGTCCCTACACCCCTCCCTATCTCTGTAACATCCTCCAGCCTATACATCCCTCCCATTCCCAGTAACCCCTCCAGTCCCTACAACCCTCCCTATCTCTGTAACCTCCTCCAGCCCTCCCTATCTCTAACCTCCTCCAACCCCTACACCCATCCCTATCTCTGTAACCTCCTCCTGCCTCTACACCCCTCCCTATCTCTGTAAGCTCCTCCAGCCCCTACAGCCCTCCCTATCTCTGTAACCTCCCCCAGCCCCTCCACCCCTCCCTATCTCTGTAACCTCCTCCAGTCCCTACACCCCTCCCTATCACTCTAACCTCCTCCAGTCCCTACACCCCTCCCTAGCTCTGCACCCTCCTCCAGACCCCTACACCCCTCCCTATCCCTGTAACCTCCTCCAGCCCATACAACCCTCCCTATCTCTGTACACTCCTTCAGCCCCTACACCCTACTCTATCTCTGTAACCTCCTCCAGCCCCTACACCCCTCCGTATCTCTGTAACCTCCTCCAGCCCCTACACCCCTCCCTATCTCTGTAACCTCCTCCAGCTCCTACACCCCTCCCTCTCTCAGTAACCTCCTCCAGCCCCTACACCCCTCCCTATCTCTGTAACTTCCTCCAGCCTCTCCACCTCTCCCTATTTCTGTAACCTCCTCCAGCCCCTACACCCCTCCCTATCTCTGTAACCTCCTCCAGCCCCTACACCCCTCCCTATCTCTGTAACCTCCTCCAGCCCCTACAACACTCTCTATCTCTGTAACCTCCTCCAGCCCCTACAACCCTCCCTATCTCTGTAACCTCCTCCAGCCCCTACACGCCTCCCTATCCCTGTAACCTCCTCCAGCCCCTACAACACTCCCTATATCTGTAACTACCTCAAGCCCCTACAGCCCTCCTTATCACTGTAACCTCCTCCAGCCCCTACACCTCTCCCTATCTCTGTAACCTCCTCCAGCTCCTACACCCCTCCCTCTCTCAGTAACCTCCTCCAGCCCCTACACCCCTCCCTATCTCTGTAACCTCCTCCAGCCCCTACACCCCTATCTCTGTAACCTCCTCCAGCCCCTACAACACTCCCTATCTCTGTAACCTCCTCCAGACCCTACACCCCTCCCTATCTCTGTAACCTCCTCCAGCCCATACACCCCTCCCTATATCTGTAACCTCCTCCAGCCCCTACAACCCTCCCTATATCTGTAACTTCCTCCAGCCCATACACCCCTCCCTATCTCTGTAACCTCCTCCAGCCCCTACAACCCTCCATATATCTGTAACTTCATCCAGCCCCTACACCTCTCCCTATCTCTGTAACCTCCACCAGCCCCTACACCCCTCCCTATCTCTGTAACCTCCTCCAGCCCCTACACCCCTCCCTATCTCTGTAACCTCCTCCAGCCCCTACACCCCTCCCTATCTCTGTAACCTCCTCCAGCCCCTACAACACTCCCTATATCTGTAACTACCTCAAGCCCCTACAGCCCTCCTTATCACTGTAACCTCCTCCAGCCCCTACACCTCTCCCTATCTCTGTAACCTCCTCCAGTCCCTACAAACCTCCCTATCCCTGTAACCTCCTCCAGCCCCTACACCTCTCCCTATCTCTGTAACCTCCTCCAGCCCCTACACCCCTCTCTATCTCTGTAACCACCTCCAGCCCCGACAACACTCCCTATCTCTGTAACCTCCTCCAGCCCCTACAACCCTCCCTATCTCTGTAACCTCCTCCAGCCCCTACACCCCTCCCTATCTCTGTAACCTCCTCCAGCCCCCACAAACCTCCCTATCTCTGTAACCTCCTCCAGCCCCTACACCCCTATCTCTGTAACCTCCTCCAGCCCCTACAACACTCCCTATCTCTGTAACCTCCTCCAGACCCTACACCCCTCCCTATCTCTGTAACCTCCTCCAACCCATACACCCCTCCCTATATCTGTAACCTCCTCCAGCCCCTACAACCCTCCCTATATCTGTAACTTCCTCCAGCCCATACACCCCTCCCTATCTCTGTAACCTCCTCCAGCCCCTACAACCCTCCATATATCTGTAACTTCATCCAGCCCCTACACCTCTCCCTATCTCTGTAACCTCCTCCAGCCCCTACAACACTCCCTATCTCTGTAACCTCCTCCAGCCCCTACACTCCTCCCTATCTCTGTAACCTCCTCCAGCCCCTACAACCCTCCCTATCTCTGTAACCTCCTCCACACCCTACACCCCTCCCTATCACTGTAAACTCCTCCAGCCCCCTACACCCCTCCCTATCCCTGTAAACTCCTCCAGCCCCTACACAAATCCCTATCTCTGTAACCTCCTCCAGCCCCTACACCCCTCCCTCTCTCTGTATCCTCCTCCAGCCCCTACACAAATCCCTATCTCTGTAACCTCGACCACCTCCTACACCCCTCCCTATCTCTGTAACCTCCTCCAGCCCCTACACACCTCCCTATCTCTGTAACCCCTCCTGCCAAACAACCCTCGCTATCTATGTAACCTCCTCCAGCCTCTAAAACCCTCCCTATATCAGGAACCTCATCTGGCCCCCTACAACACTCCCAAAATCTGTAACCTCCTCCAGCCCCTACAGCCCTCCCTATCTCTGCAACCTCCTCCAGCCCCTACAACCCTCCCTATCTCTGTAACCTCCTCCACCCACTACACCCCTCCCTATTTTTGTAACCTCCTCCAGCTCCTACAACCCTCAATATCTCTGTACCCTCCTCCAGCCTATACATCCCTCCCTATCCCAGTAACCTCCTGCAGCCCCTACACTGTTCCTTATCTCTGTAACCTCGTCCATCACCTACAACCATCCCTATCCCTGCAAATTCCACCAACCACTACAACCCTCCCTATCTCTGTAACCTCCTCCAGCCCCTACAACCCTCCCTATCTCTGTAACCTCCTCCAGCCCCTACAACCCTCCCTATCTCTGTAACCTCCTCAAGTCCCTACACCCCTCCCTATCTCTGTAACCTCCTCCAGCCCCTACACCCCTCCCTATCTCTGTAACCGCCTCCAGCGCCTACAACCCTCCCTATCTCTGTAACCCACTCCAGCCCCTACAACACTCCCTGTCGCTGTAACCTCCTCCAGCCCCTGCACCCCTCCATATCTCTGTAACCTCTTCCAGGCCCAACAATCCTCCCTATCTCTGTAACCTCCTCCAGCCCCTACACCCCTCCCTATCTCTGTAACCTCCTCCAGCCCCTACACCCTCCCTATCTCTGTAACTAACTCCAGCCTCTACAACCCTCCCTATCTCTGTAACTAACTCGAGCCCCTAGACCCCTCCCTATATCTATAACGTCCTCCATGACCCTACAACCGTCTCTATCTCTGTAACCTCCTCCAGCACCAATAACCCTCCCTATCTCTGTAACCTCCTCCAGCCCCTACAATCCTCCCTATATCTGTAATCTACTCCAGCCTCTACATCCCTCCCTATCTCTGTAACCTCCTCCTCCAGCCCCGACACTCCTCCCTATCTCTGTAACCTCCTCCAGCCCCTACAACCCTCCCTATCTCTCCAACCTCCTCCAGCCCCTACAACCCTCCCTAAATCTGTAATCTCCTCCAGCCCCTACAATCCTCCCTATCTCTGTAATCTACTCAGGCCTCTACATCCCTCCCTATCTCTGTAACCTCCTCCTCCAGCCCCGACACTCCTCCCTATCTCTGTAACCTCCTCCAGCACCTACAACCCTCCCTATCTCTGTAACCTCCTCCAGACCCTACAACCCTCCCTATCTCTCCAACCTCCTCCAGCCCCTACAACCCTCCCTAAATCTGTAACCTCCTCCAGCCCCTGCAATCCTCCTCATCTCTGTAACCTCCTCAGCCCCTACACCCCTCCCTATCTCTGTAACCTCCTCCAGCCCCTACACCCCTCCCTATCTCTGTAACCTCCTCCAGTCCCTACACCCCTCCCTATCTCTGTAACCTCCTCCAGCCCCTACACCCCTCCCTATCTCTGTAACCTCCTCCAGGCCCTACACCCCTCCCTATCTCTGTAACCTCCTCAGCCCCTACACCCCTCCCTATCTCTGTAACCTCCGCCAGTCCCTACACCCCTCCCTATCTCTGTAACCTCCTCCACACCCTACACCCCTCCCTATCACTGTAAACTCCTCCAGCCCCCTACACCCCTCCCTATCCCTGTAAACTCCTCCAGCCCCTACACAAATCCCTATCTCTGTAACCTCCTCCAGCCCCTACACCCCTCCCTCTCTCTGTATCCTCCTCCAGCCCCTACACAAATCCCTATCTCTGTAACCTCGATCACCCCCTACACCCCTCCCTATCTCTGTAACCTCCTCCAGCCCCTACACACCTCCCTATCTCTGTAACCCCTCCTGCCAAACAACCCTCGCTATCTATGTAACCTCCACCAGCCTCTAAAACCCTCCCTATATCAGGAACCTCATCTGGCCCCCTACAACACTCCCAAAATCTGTAACCTCCTCCAGCCCCTACAGCCCTCCCTATCTCTGCAACCTCCTCCAGCCCCTACAACCCTCCCTATCTCTGTAACCTCCTCCACCCACTACACCCCTCCCTATTTTTGTAACCTCCTCCAGCTCCTACAACCCTCAATATCTCTGTACCCTCCTCCAGCCTATACATCCCTCCCTATCCCAGTAACCTCCTGCAGCCCCTACACTGTTCCTTATCTCTGTAACCTCGTCCATCACCTACAACCATCCCTATCCCTGCAAATTCCACCAACCCCTACAACCCTCCCTATCTCTGTAACCTCCTCCAGCCCCTACAACCCTCCCTATCTCTGTAACCTCCTCCAGCCCCTACAACCCTCCCTATCTCTGTAACCTCCTCAAGTCCCTACACCCCTCCCTATCTCTGTAACCTCCTCCAGCCCCTACACCCCTCCCTATCTCTGTAACCGCCTCCAGCGCCTACAACCCTCCCTATCTCTGTAACCCACTCCAGCCCCTACAACACTCCCTGTCGCTGTAACCTCCTCCAGCCCCTGCACCCCTCCATATCTCTGTAACCTCTTCCAGGCCCAACAATCCTCCCTATCTCTGTAACCTCCTCCAGCCCCTACACCCCTCCCTATCTCTGTAACCTCCTCCAGCCCCTACACCCTCCCTATCTCTGTAACTAACTCCAGCCTCTACAACCCTCCCTATCTCTGTAACTAACTCGAGCCCCTAGACCCCTCCCTATATCTATAACGTCCTCCATGACCCTACAACCGTCCCTATCTCTGTAACCTCCTCCAGCCCCGATAACCCTCCCTATCTCTGTAACCTCCTCCAGCCCCTACAATCCTCCCTATATCTGTAATCTACTCCAGCCTCTACATCCCTCCCTATCTCTGTAACCTCCTCCTCCAGCCCTGACACTCCTCCCTATCTCTGTAACCTCCTCCAGCCCCTACAACCCTCCCTATCTCTCCAACCTCCTCCAGCCCCTACAACCCTCCCTATATCTGTAACCTCCTCCAGCCCCTACAATCCTCCCTATCTCTGTAATCTACTCAGGCCTCTACATCCCTCCCTATCTCTGTAACCTCCTCCTCCAGCCCCGACACTCCTCCCTATCTCTGTAACCTCCTCCAGCACCTACAACCCTCCCTATCTCTGTAACCTCCTCCAGACCCTACAACCCTCCCTATCTCTCCAACCTCCTCCAGCCCCTACAACCCTCCCTAAATCTGTAACCTCCTCCAGCCCCTGCAATCCTCCGTATCTCTGTAACCTCCTCCAGCCCCTACACCCCTCCCTATCTCTGTAACCTCCTCCAGCTCCTACACCCCTCCCTCTCTCAGTAACCTCCTCCTGCCCCTACACCCCTCCCTATCTCTGTAACTTCCTCCAGCCTCTCCACCTCTCCCTATTTCTGTAACCTCCTGCAGCCCCTACACCCCTCCCTATCTCTGTAACTTCCTCCAGCCTCTCCACCTCTCCCTATTTCTGTAACCTCCACCAGCCCCTACACCCCTCCCTATCTCTGTAACCTCCTCCAGCCCCTACAACACTCCCTATATCTGTAACTACCTCAAGCCCCTACAGCCCTCCTTATCACTGTAACCTCCTCCAGCCCCTACACCTCACCCTATCTCTGTAACCTCCTCCAGTCCCTACAAACCTCCCTATCCCTGTAACCTCCTCCAGCCCCTACACCTCTCCCTATCTCTGTAACCTCCTCCAGCCCCTACACCCCTCTCTATCTCTGTAACCACCTCCAGCCCCGACAACACTCCCTATCTCTGTAACCTCTTCCAGCCCCTACAACCCTCCCTATCTCTGTAACCTCCTCCAGCCCCTACACCCCTCCCTATCTCTGTAACCTCCTCCAGCCCCCACAAACCTCCCTATCTCTGTAACCTCCTCCTGCCCCTACACCCCTATCTCTGTAACCTCCTCCAGCTCCTACAACACTCCCTATCTCTGTAACCTCCTCCAGACCCTACACCCCTCCCTATCTCTGTAACCTCCTCCAGCCCATACACCCCTCCCTATATCTGTAACCTCCTCCAGCCCCTACAACCCTCCCTATATCTGTAACCTCCGCCAGTCCCTACACCCCTCCCTATCTCTGTAACATCCTCCAGCCTATACATCCCTCCCATTCCCAGTAACCCCTCCAGTCCCTACAACCCTCCCTATCTCTGTAACCTCCTCCAGCCCTCCCTATCTCTAACCTCCTCCAACCCCTACACCCCTCCCTATCTCTGTAACCTCCTCCTGCCTCTACACCCCTCCCTATCTCTGTAACCTCCTCCAGCCCCTACAGCCCTCCCTATCTCTGTAACCTCCCCCAGCCCCTCCACCCCTCCCTATCTCTGTAACCTCCTCCAGTCCCTACACCCCTCCCTATCACTCTAACCTCCTCCAGTCCCTACACCCCTCCCTAGCTCTGCACCCTCCTCCAGACCCCTACACCCCTCCCTATCCCTGTAACCTCCTCCAGCCCATACAACCCTCCCTATCTCTGTACACTCCTTCAGCCCCTACACCCTACTCTATCTCTGTAACCTCCTCCAGCCCCTACACCCCTCCGTATCTCTGTAACCTCCTCCAGCCCCTACACCCCTCCCTATCTCTGTAACCTCCTCCAGCTCCTACACCCCTCCCTCTCTCAGTAACCTCCTCCAGCCCCTACACCCCTCCCTATCTCTGTAACTTCCTCCAGCCTCTCCACCTCTCCCTATTTCTGTAACCTCCTGCAGCCCCTACACCCCTCCCTATCTCTGTAACTTCCTCCAGCCTCTCCACCTCTCCCTATTTCTGTAACCTCCACCAGCCCCTACACCCCTCCCTATCTCTGTAACCTCCTCCAGCCCCTACAACACTCCCTATATCTGTAACTACCTCAAGCCCCTACAGCCCTCCTTATCACTGTAACCTCCTCCAGCCCCTACACCCCTCTCTATCTCTGTAACCTCCTCCAGCCCCTACAACACTCCCTATATCTGTAACTACCTCAAGCCCCTACAGCCCTCCTTATCACTGTAACCTCCTCCAGCCCCTACACCTCTCCCTATCTCTGTAACCTCCTCCAGCTCCTACACCCCTCCCTCTCTCAGTAACCTCCTCCAGCCCCTACACCCCTCCCTATCTCTGTAACCTCCTCCAGCCCCTACACCCCTATCTCTGTAACCTCCTCCAGCCCCTACAACACTCCCTATCTCTGTAACCTCCTCCAGACCCTACACCCCTCCCTATCTCTGTAACCTCCTCCAGCCCATACACCCCTCCCTATATCTGTAACCTCCTCCACACCCTACACCCCTCCCTATCTCTGTAAACTCCTCCAGACCCTACACCCCTCCCTATCTCTGTAACCTCCTCCAGCCCCTACAACCCTCCCAATATCTGTAACTTCCTCCAGCCCATACACCCCTCCCTATCTCTGTAACCTCCTCCAGCCCCTACAACCCTCCATATATCTGTAACTTCATCCAGCCCCTACACCTCTCCCTATCTCTGTAACCTCCTCCAGCCCCTACAACACTCCCTATCTCTGTAACCTCCTCCAGCCCCTACACCCCTCCCTATCTCTGTAACCTCCTCCAGCCCCTACACACCTCCCTATCTCTGTAACCTCCTCCAGCCCCTACACCCCTCCCTATCTCTGTAACCTCCTCCAGCCCCTACACCCCTCCCTATCTCTGTAACCTCCTCCAGCCCCTACACACCTCCCTATCTCTGTAACCTCCTCCAGCCCCTACACCCCTCCCTATCTCTGTAACCTCCTCCAGTCCCCTACACTCCTCCGTATCTCTGTAACCTCCTCCAGCCCCTACACTCCTCCCTATCTCTGTAACCTCCTCCAGCCCCTACACCCCTCCGTATCTCTGTAACCTCCTCCAGCCCCTACACCCCTCCCTATCTCTGTAACCTCCTCCAGTCCCCTACACTCCTCCTTATCACTGTAAACTCCTCCAGTCCCTACAACCCTACATATCTCTAACCTCCTCCAGCCCCCAACAACTCTCCCTATCTCTGTAACCTCCTTCAGTCCGTACAACCCTCCCTATCTCTGTACACTCCTTCAGCCCCTACACCCTACTCTATCTCTGTAACCTCCTCCAGCCCCTACACCCCTCCGTATCTCTGTAACCTCCTCCAGCCCCTACACCCCTCCCTATCTCTGTAACCTCCTCCAGCTCCTACACCCCTCCCTCTCTCAGTAACCTCCTCCAGCCCCTACACCCCTCCCTATCTCTGTAACTTCCTCCAGCCTCTCCACCTCTCCCTATTTCTGTAACCTCCTGCAGCCCCTACACCCCTCCCTATCTCTGTAACTTCCTCCAGCCTCTCCACCTCTCCCTATTTCTGTAACCTCCACCAGCCCCTACACCCCTCCCTATCTCTGTAACCTCCTCCAGCCCCTACAACACTCTCTATCTCTGTAACCTCCTCCAGCCCCTACAACACTCCCTATATCTGTAACCTCCTCCAGCCCCTACACCCCTCCCTATCTCTGTAACCTCCTCCAGCCCCTACACCTCTCCCTATCTCTGTAACCTCCTCCAGTCCCTACAAACCTCCCTATCTCTGTAACCTCCTCCAGCCCCTACACCCCTCTCTATCTCTGTAACCACCTCCAGCCCCGACAACACTCCCTATCTCTGTAACCTCCTCCAGCCCCTACAACCCTCCCTATCTCTGTAACCTCCTCCAGCCCCTACACCCCTCCCTATCTCTGTAACCTCCTCCAGCCCCCACAAACCTCCCTATCTCTGTAACCTCCTCCAGCCCCTACACCCCTATCTCTGTAACCTCCTCCAGCCCCTACAACACTCCCTATCTCTGTAACCTCCTCCAGACCCTACACCCCTCCCTATCTCTGTAACCTCCTCCAGCCCATACACCCCTCCCTATATCTGTAACCTCCTCCAGCCCCTACAACCCTCCCTATATCTGTAACTTCCTCCAGCCCATACACCCCTCCCTATCTCTGTAACCTCCTCCAGCCCCTACAACCCTCCATATATCTGTAACTTCATCCAGCCCCTACACCTCTCCCTATCTCTGTAACCTCCTCCAGCCCCTACAACACTCCCTATCTCTGTAACCTCCTCCAGCCCCTACACTCCTCCCTATCTCTGTAACCTCCTCCAGCCCCTACAACCCTCCCTATCTCTGTAACCTCCTCCACACCCTACACCCCTCCCTATCACTGTAAACTCCTCCAGCCCCCTACACCCCTCCCTATCCCTGTAAACTCCTCCAGCCCCTACACAAATCCCTATCTCTGTAACCTCCTCCAGCCCCTACACCCCTCCCTCTCTCTGTATCCTCCTCCAGCCCCTACACAAATCCCTATCTCTGTAACCTCGACCACCTCCTACACCCCTCCCTATCTCTGTAACCTCCTCCAGCCCCTACACACCTCCCTATCTCTGTAACCCCTCCTGCCAAACAACCCTCGCTATCTATGTAACCTCCTCCAGCCTCTAAAACCCTCCCTATATCAGGAACCTCATCTGGCCCCCTACAACACTCCCAAAATCTGTAACCTCCTCCAGCCCCTACAGCCCTCCCTATCTCTGCAACCTCCTCCAGCCCCTACAACCCTCCCTATCTCTGTAACCTCCTCCACCCACTACACCCCTCCCTATTTTTGTAACCTCCTCCAGCTCCTACAACCCTCAATATCTCTGTACCCTCCTCCAGCCTATACATCCCTCCCTATCCCAGTAACCTCCTGCAGCCCCTACACTGTTCCTTATCTCTGTAACCTCGTCCATCACCTACAACCATCCCTATCCCTGCAAATTCCACCAACCACTACAACCCTCCCTATCTCTGTAACCTCCTCCAGCCCCTACAACCCTCCCTATCTCTGTAACCTCCTCCAGCCCCTACAACCCTCCCTATCTCTGTAACCTCCTCAAGTCCCTACACCCCTCCCTATCTCTGTAACCTCCTCCAGCCCCTACACCCCTCCCTATCTCTGTAACCGCCTCCAGCGCCTACAACCCTCCCTATCTCTGTAACCCACTCCAGCCCCTACAACACTCCCTGTCGCTGTAACCTCCTCCAGCCCCTGCACCCCTCCATATCTCTGTAACCTCTTCCAGGCCCAACAATCCTCCCTATCTCTGTAACCTCCTCCAGCCCCTACACCCCTCCCTATCTCTGTAACCTCCTCCAGCCCCTACACCCTCCCTATCTCTGTAACTAACTCCAGCCTCTACAACCCTCCCTATCTCTGTAACTAACTCGAGCCCCTAGACCCCTCCCTATATCTATAACGTCCTCCATGACCCTACAACCGTCTCTATCTCTGTAACCTCCTCCAGCACCAATAACCCTCCCTATCTCTGTAACCTCCTCCAGCCCCTACAATCCTCCCTATATCTGTAATCTACTCCAGCCTCTACATCCCTCCCTATCTCTGTAACCTCCTCCTCCAGCCCCGACACTCCTCCCTATCTCTGTAACCTCCTCCAGCCCCTACAACCCTCCCTATCTCTCCAACCTCCTCCAGCCCCTACAACCCTCCCTAAATCTGTAATCTCCTCCAGCCCCTACAATCCTCCCTATCTCTGTAATCTACTCAGGCCTCTACATCCCTCCCTATCTCTGTAACCTCCTCCTCCAGCCCCGACACTCCTCCCTATCTCTGTAACCTCCTCCAGCACCTACAACCCTCCCTATCTCTGTAACCTCCTCCAGACCCTACAACCCTCCCTATCTCTCCAACCTCCTCCAGCCCCTACAACCCTCCCTAAATCTGTAACCTCCTCCAGCCCCTGCAATCCTCCTCATCTCTGTAACCTCCTCAGCCCCTACACCCCTCCCTATCTCTGTAACCTCCTCCAGCCCCTACACCCCTCCCTATCTCTGTAACCTCCTCCAGTCCCTACACCCCTCCCTATCTCTGTAACCTCCTCCAGCCCCTACACCCCTCCCTATCTCTGTAACCTCCTCCAGGCCCTACACCCCTCCCTATCTCTGTAACCTCCTCAGCCCCTACACCCCTCCCTATCTCTGTAACCTCCGCCAGTCCCTACACCCCTCCCTATCTCTGTAACCTCCTCCACACCCTACACCCCTCCCTATCACTGTAAACTCCTCCAGCCCCCTACACCCCTCCCTATCCCTGTAAACTCCTCCAGCCCCTACACAAATCCCTATCTCTGTAACCTCCTCCAGCCCCTACACCCCTCCCTCTCTCTGTATCCTCCTCCAGCCCCTACACAAATCCCTATCTCTGTAACCTCGACCACCCCCTACACCCCTCCCTATCTCTGTAACCTCCTCCAGCCCCTACACACCTCCCTATCTCTGTAACCCCTCCTGCCAAACAACCCTCGCTATCTATGTAACCTCCACCAGCCTCTAAAACCCTCCCTATATCAGGAACCTCATCTGGCCCCCTACAACACTCCCAAAATCTGTAACCTCCTCCAGCCCCTACAGCCCTCCCTATCTCTGCAACCTCCTCCAGCCCCTACAACCCTCCCTATCTCTGTAACCTCCTCCACCCACTACACCCCTCCCTATTTTTGTAACCTCCTCCAGCTCCTACAACCCTCAATATCTCTGTACCCTCGTCCAGCCTATACATCCCTCCCTATCCCAGTAACCTCCTGCAGCCCCTACACTGTTCCTTATCTCTGTAACCTCGTCCATCACCTACAACCATCCCTATCCCTGCAAATTCCACCAACCCCTACAACCCTCCCTATCTCTGTAACCTCCTCCAGCCCCTACAACCCTCCCTATCTCTGTAACCTCCTCCAGCCCCTACAACCCTCCCTATCTCTGTAACCTCCTCAAGTCCCTACACCCCTCCCTATCTCTGTAACCTCCTCCAGCCCCTACACCCCTCCCTATCTCTGTAACCGCCTCCAGCGCCTACAACCCTCCCTATCTCTGTAACCCACTCCAGCCCCTACAACACTCCCTGTCGCTGTAACCTCCTCCAGCCCCTGCACCCCTCCATATCTCTGTAACCTCTTCCAGGCCCAACAATCCTCCCTATCTCTGTAACCTCCTCCAGCCCCTACACCCCTCCCTATCTCTGTAACCTCCTCCAGCCCCTACACCCTCCCTATCTCTGTAACTAACTCCAGCCTCTACAACCCTCCCTATCTCTGTAACTAACTCGAGCCCCTAGACCCCTCCCTATATCTATAACGTCCTCCATGACCCTACAACCGTCCCTATCTCTGTAACCTCCTCCAGCCCCGATAACCCTCCCTATCTCTGTAACCTCCTCCAGCCCCTACAATCCTCCCTATATCTGTAATCTACTCCAGCCTCTACATCCCTCCCTATCTCTGTAACCTCCTCCTCCAGCCCCGACACTCCTCCCTATCTCTGTAACCTCCTCCAGCCCCTACAACCCTCCCTATCTCTCCAACCTCCTCCAGCCCCTACAACCCTCCCTATATCTGTAACCTCCTCCAGCCCCTACAATCCTCCCTATCTCTGTAATCTACTCAGGCCTCTACATCCCTCCCTATCTCTGTAACCTCCTCCTCCAGCCCCGACACTCCTCCCTATCTCTGTAACCTCCTCCAGCACCTACAACCCTCCCTATCTCTGTAACCTCCTCCAGACCCTACAACCCTCCCTATCTCTCCAACCTCCTCCAGCCCCTACAACCCTCCCTAAATCTGTAACCTCCTCCAGCCCCTGCAATCCTCCTCATCTCTGTAACCTCCTCAGCCCCTACACCCCTCCCTATCTCTGTAACCTCCTCCAGCCCCTACACCCCTCCCTATCTCTGTAACCTCCTCCAGCCCCTACACCCCTCCCTATCTCTGTAACCTCCTCCAGGCCCTACACCCCTCCCTATCTCTGTAACCTCCTCAGCCCCTACACCCCTCCCTATCTCTGTAACCTCCGCCAGTCCCTACACCCCTCCCTATCTCTGTAACATCCTCCAGCCTATACATCCCTCCCATTCCCAGTAACCCCTCCAGTCCCTACAACCCTCCCTATCTCTGTAACCTCCTCCAGCCCTCCCTATCTCTAACCTCCTCCAACCCCTACACCCCTCCCTATCTCTGTAACCTCCTCCTGCCTCTACACCCCTCCCTATCTCTGTAACCTCCTCCAGCCCCTACAGCCCTCCCTATCTCTGTAACCTCCCCCAGCCCCTCCACCCCTCCCTATCTCTGTAACCTCCTCCAGTCCCTACAACCCTCCCTATCACTCTAACCTCCTCCAGTCCCTACACCCCTCCCTAGCTCTGCACCCTCCTCCAGACCCCTACACCCCTCCCTATCCCTGTAACCTCCTCCAGCCCATACAACCCTCCCTATCTCTGTACACTCCTTCAGCCCCTACACCCCTCCGTATCTCTGTAACCTCCTCCAGCCCCTACACCCCTCCCTATCTCTGTAACCTCCTCCAGCTCCTACACCCCTCCCTCTCTCAGTAACCTCCTCCAGCCCCTACACCCCTCCCTATCTCTGTAACTTCCTCCAGCCTCTCCACCTCTCCCTATTTCTGTAACCTCCTGCAGCCCCTACACCCCTCCCTATCTCTGTAACTTCCTCCAGCCTCTCCACCTCTCCCTATTTCTGTAACCTCCACCAGCCCCTACACCCCTCCCTATCTCTGTAACCTCCTCCAGCCCCTACAACACTCTCTATCTCTGTAACCTCCTCCAGCCCCTACACCCCTCCCTATCTCTGTAACCTCCTCCAGCCCCTACAACACTCCCTATATCTGTAACTACCTCAAGCCCCTACAGCCCTCCTTATCACTGTAACCTCCTCCAGCCCCTACACCTCTCCCTATCTCTGTAACCTCCTCCAGCTCCTACACCCCTCCCTCTCTCAGTAACCTCCTCCAGCCCCTACACCCCTCCCTATCTCTGTAACCTCCTCCAGCCCCTACACCCCTATCTCTGTAACCTCCTCCAGCCCCTACAACACTCCCTATCTCTGTAACCTCCTCCAGACCCTACACCCCTCCCTATCTCTGTAACCTCCTCCAGCCCATACACCCCTCCCTATATCTGTAACCTCCTCCAGCCCCTACAACCCTCCCTATATCTGTAACTTCCTCCAGCCCATACACCCCTCCCTATCTCTGTAACCTCCTCCAGCCCCTACAACCCTCCATATATCTGTAACTTCATCCAGCCCCTACACCTCTCCCTATCTCTGTAACCTCCTCCAGCCCCTACAACACTCCCTATCTCTGTAACCTCCTCCAGCCCCTACACCCCTCCCTATCTCTGTAACCTCCTCCAGCCCCTACACACCTCCCTATCTCTGTAACCTCCTCCAGCCCCTACACCCCTCCCTATCTCTGTAACCTCCTCCAGCCCCTACACACCTCCCTATCTCTGTAACCTCCTCCAGCCCCTACACCCCTCCCTATCTCTGTAACCTCCTCCAGCCCCTACACCCCTCCCTATCTCTGTAACCTCCTCCAGCCCCTACACACCTCCCTATCTCTGTAACCTCCTCCAGCCCCTACACCCCTCCCTATCTCTGTAACCTCCTCCAGTCCCCTACACTCCTCCTTATCACTGTAAACTCCTCCAGTCCCTACAACCCTACATATCTCTAACCTCCTCCAGCCCCCAACAACTCTCCCTATCTCTGTAACCTCCTTCAGTCCGTACAACCCTCCCTATCTCTGTACACTCCTTCAGCCCCTACACCCTACTCTATCTCTGTAACCTCCTCCAGCCCCTACACCCCTCCGTATCTCTGTAACCTCCTCCAGCCCCTACACCCCTCCCTATCTCTGTAACCTCCTCCAGCTCCTACACCCCTCCCTCTCTCAGTAACCTCCTCCAGCCCCTACACCCCTCCCTATCTCTGTAACTTCCTCCAGCCTCTCCACCTCTCCCTATTTCTGTAACCTCCACCAGCCCCTACACCCCTCCCTATCTCTGTAACCTCCTCCAGCCCCTACAACACTCCCTATCTCTGTAACCTCCTCCAGCCCCTACACCCCTCCCTATCTCTGTAACCTCCTCCAGCCCCTACACCCCTCCCTATCTCTGTAACCACCTCCAGCCCCGACAACACTCCCTATCTCTGTAACCTCCTCCAGCCCCTACAACCCTCCCTATCTCTGTAACCTCCTCCAGCCCCTACACCCCTCCCTATCTCTGTAACCTCCTCCAGCCCCCACAAACCTCCCTATCTCTGTAACCTCCTCCAGCCCCTACACCCCTATCTCTGTAACCTCCTCCAGCCCCTACAACACTCCCTATCTCTGTAACCTCCTCCAGACCCTACACCCCTCCCTATCTCTGTAACCTCCTCCAGCCCATACACCCCTCCCTATATCTGTAACCTCCTCCAGCCCCTACAACCCTCCCTATATCTGTAACTTCCTCCAGCCCATACACCCCTCCCTATCTCTGTAACCTCCTCCAGCCCCTACAACCCTCCATATATCTGTAACTTCATCCAGCCCCTACACCTCTCCCTATCTCTGTAACCTCCTCCAGCCCCTACAACACTCCCTATCTCTGTAACCTCCTCCAGCCCCTACACTCCTCCCTATCTCTGTAACCTCCTCCAGCCCCTACAACCCTCCCTATCTCTGTAACCTCCTCCACACCCTACACCCCTCCCTATCACTGTAAACTCCTCCAGCCCCCTACACCCCTCCCTATCCCTGTAAACTCCTCCAGCCCCTACACAAATCCCTATCTCTGTAACCTCCTCCAGCCCCTACACCCCTCCCTCTCTCTGTATCCTCCTCCAGCCCCTACACAAATCCCTATCTCTGTAACCTCGACCACCTCCTACACCCCTCCCTATCTCTGTAACCTCCTCCAGCCCCTACACACCTCCCTATCTCTGTAACCCCTCCTGCCAAACAACCCTCGCTATCTATGTAACCTCCTCCAGCCTCTAAAACCCTCCCTATATCAGGAACCTCATCTGGCCCCCTACAACACTCCCAAAATCTGTAACCTCCTCCAGCCCCTACAGCCCTCCCTATCTCTGCAACCTCCTCCAGCCCCTACAACCCTCCCTATCTCTGTAACCTCCTCCACCCACTACACCCCTCCCTATTTTTGTAACCTCCTCCAGCTCCTACAACCCTCAATATCTCTGTACCCTCCTCCAGCCTATACATCCCTCCCTATCGAGTAACCTCCTGCAGCCCCTACACTGTTCCTTATCTCTGTAACCTCGTCCATCACCTACAACCATCCCTATCCCTGCAAATTCCACCAACCACTACAACCCTCCCTATCTCTGTAACCTCCTCCAGCCCCTACAACCCTCCCTATCTCTGTAACCTCCTCCAGCCCCTACAACCCTCCCTATCTCTGTAACCTCCTCAAGTCCCTACACCCCTCCCTATCTCTGTAACCTCCTCCAGCCCCTACACCCCTCCCTATCTCTGTAACCGCCTCCAGCGCCTACAACCCTCCCTATCTCTGTAACCCACTCCAGCCCCTACAACACTCCCTGTCGCTGTAACCTCCTCCAGCCCCTGCACCCCTCCATATCTCTGTAACCTCTTCCAGGCCCAACAATCCTCCCTATCTCTGTAACCTCCTCCAGCCCCTACACCCCTCCCTATCTCTGTAACCTCCTCCAGCCCCTACACCCTCCCTATCTCTGTAACTAACTCCAGCCTCTACAACCCTCCCTATCTCTGTAACTAACTCGAGCCCCTAGACCCCTCCCTATATCTATAACGTCCTCCATGACCCTACAACCGTCTCTATCTCTGTAACCTCCTCCAGCCCCAATAACCCTCCCTATCTCTGTAACCTCCTCCAGCCCCTACAATCCTCCCTATATCTGTAATCTACTCCAGCCTCTACATCCCTCCCTATCTCTGTAACCTCCTCCTCCAGCCCCGACACTCCTCCCTATCTCTGTAACCTCCTCCAGCCCCTACAACCCTCCCTATCTCTGTAACCTCCTCCACACCCTACACCCCTCCCTATCACTGTAAACTCCTCCAGCCCCCTACACCCCTCCCTATCCCTGTAAACTCCTCCAGCCCCTACACAAATCCCTATCTCTGTAACCTCCTCCAGCCCCTACACCTCTCCCTCTCTCTGTATCCTCCTCCAGCCCCTACACAAATCCCTATCTCTGTAACCTCGACCACCTCCTACACCCCTCCCTATCTCTGTAACCTCCTCCAGCCCCTACACACCTCCCTATCTCTGTAACCCCTCCTGCCAAACAACCCTCGCTATCTATGTAACCTCCTCCAGCCTCTAAAACCCTCCCTATATCAGGAACCTCATCTGGCCCCCTACAACACTCCCAAAATCTGTAACCTCCTCCAGCCCCTACAGCCCTCCCTATCTCTGCAACCTCCTCCAGCCCCTACAACCCTCCCTATCTCTGTAACCTCCTCCACCCACTACACCCCTCCCTATTTTTGTAACCTCCTCCAGCTCCTACAACCCTCAATATCTCTGTACCCTCCTCCAGCCTATACATCCCTCCCTATCGAGTAACCTCCTGCAGCCCCTACACTGTTCCTTATCTCTGTAACCTCGTCCATCACCTACAACCATCCCTATCCCTGCAAATTCCACCAACCACTACAACCCTCCCTATCTCTGTAACCTCCTCCAGCCCCTACAACCCTCCCTATCTCTGTAACCTCCTCCAGCCCCTACAACCCTCCCTATCTCTGTAACCTCCTCAAGTCCCTACACCCCTCCCTATCTCTGTAACCTCCTCCAGCCCCTACACCCCTCCCTATCTCTGTAACCGCCTCCAGCGCCTACAACCCTCCCTATCTCTGTAACCCACTCCAGCCCCTACAACACTCCCTGTCGCTGTAACCTCCTCCAGCCCCTGCACCCCTCCATATCTCTGTAACCTCTTCCAGGCCCAACAATCCTCCCTATCTCTGTAACCTCCTCCAGCCCCTACACCCCTCCCTATCTCTGTAACCTCCTCCAGCCCCTACACCCTCCCTATCTCTGTAACTAACTCCAGCCTCTACAACCCTCCCTATCTCTGTAACTAACTCGAGCCCCTAGACCCCTCCCTATATCTATAACGTCCTCCATGACCCTACAACCGTCTCTATCTCTGTAACCTCCTCCAGCCCCAATAACCCTCCCTATCTCTGTAACCTCCTCCAGCCCCTACAATCCTCCCTATATCTGTAATCTACTCCAGCCTCTACATCCCTCCCTATCTCTGTAACCTCCTCCTCCAGCCCCGACACTCCTCCCTATCTCTGTAACCTCCTCCAGCCCCTACAACCCTCCCTATCTCTCCAACCTCCTCCAGCCCCTACAACCCTCCCTAAATCTGTAATCTCCTCCAGCCCCTACAATCCTCCCTATCTCTGTAATCTACTCAGGCCTCTACATCCCTCCCTATCTCTGTAACCTCCTCCTCCAGCCCCGACACTCCTCCCTATCTCTGTAACCTCCTCCAGCACCTACAACCCTCCCTATCTCTGTAACCTCCTCCAGACCCTACAACCCTCCCTATCTCTCCAACCTCCTCCAGCCCCTACAACCCTCCCTAAATCTGTAACCTCCTCCAGCCCCTGCAATCCTCCTCATCTCTGTAACCTCCTCAGCCCCTACACCCCTCCCTATCTCTGTAACCTCCTCCAGCCCCTACACCCCTCCCTATCTCTGTAACCTCCTCCAGTCCCTACACCCCTCCCTATCTCTGTAACCTCCTCCAGCCCCTACACCCCTCCCTATCTCTGTAACCTCCTCCAGGCCCTACACCCCTCCCTAAATCTGTAATCTCCTCCAGCACCTACAACCCTCCCTATCTCTGTAACCTCCGCCAGTCCCTACACCCCTCCCTATCTCTGTAACATCCTCCAGCCTATACATCCCTCCCATTCCCAGTAACCCCTCCAGTCCCTACAACCCTCCCTATCTCTGTAACCTCCTCCAGCCCTCCCTATCTCTAACCTCCTCCAACCCCTACACCCCTCCCTATCTCTGTAACCTCCTCCTGCCTCTACACCCCTCCCTATCTCTGTAACCTCCTCCAGCCCCTACAGCCCTCCCTATCTCTGTAACCTCCTCCAGCCCCTACACCCCTCCCTATCTCTGTAACCTCCTCCAGCCCCTACACACCTCCCTATCTCTGTAACCTCCTCCAGCCCCTACACCCCTCCCTATCTCTGTAACCTCCTCCAGCCCCTACACCCCTCCCTATCTCTGTAACCTCCTCCAGCCCCTACACACCTCCCTATCTCTGTAACCTCCTCCAGCCCCTACACCCCTCCCTATCTCTGTAACCTCCTCCAGTCCCCTACACTCCTCCTTATCACTGTAAACTCCTCCAGTCCCTACAACCCTACATATCTCTAACCTCCTCCAGCCCCCAACAACTCTCCCTATCTCTGTAACCTCCTTCAGTCCGTACAACCCTCCCTATCTCTGTACACTCCTTCAGCCCCTACACCCTACTCTATCTCTGTAACCTCCTCCAGCCCCTACACCCCTCCGTATCTCTGTAACCTCCTCCAGCCCCTACACCCCTCCCTATCTCTGTAACCTCCTCCAGCTCCTACACCCCTCCCTCTCTCAGTAACCTCCTCCAGCCCCTACACCCCTCCCTATCTCTGTAACTTCCTCCAGCCTCTCCACCTCTCCCTATTTCTGTAACCTCCTGCAGCCCCTACACCCCTCCCTATCTCTGTAACTTCCTCCAGCCTCTCCACCTCTCCCTATTTCTGTAACCTCCACCAGCCCCTACACCCCTCCCTATCTCTGTAACCTCCTCCAGCCCCTACAACACTCTTTATCTCTGTAACCTCCTCCAGCCCCTACAACACTCCCTATATCTGTAACTACCTCAAGCCCCTACAGCCCTCCTTATCACTGTAACCTCCTCCAGCCCCTACACCTCTCCCTATCTCTGTAACCTCCTCCAGTCCCTACAAACCTCCCTATCTCTGTAACCTCCTCCAGCCCCTACACCCCTCTCTATCTCTGTAACCACCTCCAGCCCCGACAACACTCCCTATCTCTGTAACCTCCTCCAGCCCCTACAACCCTCCCTATCTCTGTAACCTCCTCCAGCCCCTACACCCCTCCCTATCTCTGTAACCTCCTCCAGCCCCCACAAACCTCCCTATCTCTGTAACCTCCTCCAGCCCCTACACCCCTATCTCTGTAACCTCCTCCAGCCCCTACAACACTCCCTATCTCTGTAACCTCCTCCAGACCCTACACCCCTCCCTATCTCTGTAACCTCCTCCAGCCCATACACCCCTCCCTATATCTGTAACCTCCTCCAGCCCCTACAACCCTCCCTATATCTGTAACTTCCTCCAGCCCATACACCCCTCCCTATCTCTGTAACCTCCTCCAGCCCCTACAACCCTCCATATATCTGTAACTTCATCCAGCCCCTACACCTCTCCCTATCTCTGTAACCTCCTCCAGCCCCTACAACACTCCCTATCTCTGTAACCTCCTCCAGCCCCTACACTCCTCCCTATCTCTGTAACCTCCTCCAGCCCCTACAACCCTCCCTATCTCTGTAACCTCCTCCACACCCTACACCCCTCCCTATCACTGTAAACTCCTCCAGCCCCCTACACCCCTCCCTATCCCTGTAAACTCCTCCAGCCCCTACACAAATCCCTATCTCTGTAACCTCCTCCAGCCCCTACACCCCTCCCTCTCTCTGTATCCTCCTCCAGCCCCTACACAAATCCCTATCTCTGTAACCTCGACCACCTCCTACACCCCTCCCTATCTCTGTAACCTCCTCCAGCCCCTACACACCTCCCTATCTCTGTAACCCCTCCTGCCAAACAACCCTCGCTATCTATGTAACCTCCTCCAGCCTCTAAAACCCTCCCTATATCAGGAACCTCATCTGGCCCCCTACAACACTCCCAAAATCTGTAACCTCCTCCAGCCCCTACAGCCCTCCCTATCTCTGCAACCTCCTCCAGCCCCTACAACCCTCCCTATCTCTGTAACCTCCTCCACCCACTACACCCCTCCCTATTTTTGTAACCTCCTCCAGCTCCTACAACCCTCAATATCTCTGTACCCTCCTCCAGCCTATACATCCCTCCCTATCCCAGTAACCTCCTGCAGCCCCTACACTGTTCCTTATCTCTGTAACCTCGTCCATCACCTACAACCATCCCTATCCCTGCAAATTCCACCAACCACTACAACCCTCCCTATCTCTGTAACCTCCTCCAGCCCCTACAACCCTCCCTATCTCTGTAACCTCCTCCAGCCCCTACAACCCTCCCTATCTCTGTAACCTCCTCAAGTCCCTACACCCCTCCCTATCTCTGTAACCTCCTCCAGCCCCTACACCCCTCCCTATCTCTGTAACCGCCTCCAGCGCCTACAACCCTCCCTATCTCTGTAACCCACTCCAGCCCCTACAACACTCCCTGTCGCTGTAACCTCCTCCAGCCCCTGCACCCCTCCATATCTCTGTAACCTCTTCCAGGCCCAACAATCCTCCCTATCTCTGTAACCTCCTCCAGCCCCTACACCCCTCCCTATCTCTGTAACCTCCTCCAGCCCCTACACCCTCCCTATCTCTGTAACTAACTCCAGCCTCTACAACCCTCCCTATCTCTGTAACTAACTCGAGCCCCTAGACCCCTCCCTATATCTATAACGTCCTCCATGACCCTACAACCGTCTCTATCTCTGTAACCTCCTCCAGCCCCAATAACCCTCCCTATCTCTGTAACCTCCTCCAGCCCCTACAATCCTCCCTATATCTGTAATCTACTCCAGCCTCTACATCCCTCCCTATCTCTGTAACCTCCTCCTCCAGCCCCGACACTCCTCCCTATCTCTGTAACCTCCTCCAGCCCCTACAACCCTCCCTATCTCTCCAACCTCCTCCAGCCCCTACAACCCTCCCTAAATCTGTAATCTCCTCCAGCCCCTACAATCCTCCCTATCTCTGTAATCTACTCAGGCCTCTACATCCCTCCCTATCTCTGTAACCTCCTCCTCCAGCCCCGACACTCCTCCCTATCTCTGTAACCTCCTCCAGCACCTACAACCCTCCCTATCTCTGTAACCTCCTCCAGACCCTACAACCCTCCCTATCTCTCCAACCTCCTCCAGCCCCTACAACCCTCCCTAAATCTGTAACCTCCTCCAGCCCCTGCAATCCTCCTCATCTCTGTAACCTCCTCAGCCCCTACACCCCTCCCTATCTCTGTAACCTCCTCCAGCCCCTACACCCCTCCCTATCTCTGTAACCTCCTCCAGTCCCTACACCCCTCCCTATCTCTGTAACCTCCTCCAGCCCCTACACCCCTCCCTATCTCTGTAACCTCCTCCAGGCCCTACACCCCTCCCTAAATCTGTAATCTCCTCCAGCACCTACAACCCTCCCTATCTCTGTAACCTCCGCCAGTCCCTACACCCCTCCCTATCTCTGTAACATCCTCCAGCCTATACATCCCTCCCATTCCCAGTAACCCCTCCAGTCCCTACAACCCTCCCTATCTCTGTAACCTCCTCCAGCCCTCCCTATCTCTAACCTCCTCCAACCCCTACACCCCTCCCTATCTCTGTAACCTCCTCCTGCCTCTACACCCCTCCCTATCTCTGTAACCTCCTCCAGCCCCTACAGCCCTCCCTATCTCTGTAACCTCCTCCAGCCCCTACAGCCCTCCCTATCTCTGTAACCTCCCCCAGCCTCTCCACCCCTCCCTATCTCTGTAACCTCCTCCAGTCCCTACACCCCTCCCTATCACTCTAACCTCCTCCAGTCCCTACACCCCTCCCTAGCTCTGCACCCTCCTCCAGACCCCTACACCCCTCCCTATCCCTGTAACCTCCTCCAGCCCATACAACCCTCCCTATCTCTGTACACTCCTTCAGCCCCTACACCCTACTCTATCTCTGTAACCTCCTCCAGCCCCTACACCCCTCCGTATCTCTGTAACCTCCTCCAGCCCCTACACCCCTCCCTATCTCTGTAACCTCCTCCAGCTCCTACACCCCTCCCTCTCTCAGTAACCTCCTCCAGCCCCTACACCCCTCCCTATCTCTGTAACTTCCTCCAGCCTCTCCACCTCTCCCTATTTCTGTAACCTCCTGCAGCCCCTACACTCCTCCCTATCTCTGTAACTTCCTCCAGCCTCTCCACCTCTCCCTATTTCTGTAACCTCCACCAGCCCCTACACCCCTCCCTATCTCTGTAACCTCCTCCAGCCCCTACAACACTCTCTATCTCTGTAACCTCCTCCAGCCCCTACAACACTCCCTATATCTGTAACTACCTCAAGCCCCTACAGCCCTCCTTATCACTGTAACCTCCTCCAGCCCCTACACCTCTCCCTATCTCTGTAACCTCCTCCAGCTCCTACACCCCTCCCTCTCTCAGTAACCTCCTCCAGCCCCTACACCCCTCCCTATCTCTGTAACCTCCTCCAGCCCCTACACCCCTATCTCTGTAACCTCCTCCAGCCCCTACAACACTCCCTATCTCTGTAACCTCCTCCAGACCCTACACCCCTCCCTATCTCTGTAACCTCCTCCAGCCCATACACCCCTCCCTATATCTGTAACCTCCTCCAGCCCCTACAACCCTCCCTATATCTGTAACTTCCTCCAGCCCATACACCCCTCCCTATCTCTGTAACCTCCTCCAGCCCCTACAACCCTCCATATATCTGTAACTTCATCCAGCCCCTACACCTCTCCCTATCTCTGTAACCTCCTCCAGCCCCTACAACACTCCCTATCTCTGTAACCTCCTCCAGCCCCTACACCCCTCCCTATCTCTGTAACCTCCTCCAGCCCCTACACACCTCCCTATCTCTGTAAACCTCCTCCAGCCCCTACACCCCTCCCTATCTCTGTAACCTCCTCCAGCCCCTACACCCCTCCCTATCTCTGTAACCTCCTCCAGCCCCTACACACCTCCCTATCTCTGTAACCTCCTCCAGCCCCTACACCCCTCCCTATCTCTGTAACCTCCTCCAGTCCCCTACACTCCTCCTTATCACTGTAAACTCCTCCAGTCCCTACAACCCTACATATCTCTAACCTCCTCCAGCCCCCAACAACTCTCCCTATCTCTGTAACCTCCTTCAGTCCGTACAACCCTCCCTATCTCTGTAACCTCCTCCAGCCCCGACATCCCTCCCTATCTCTAACATCCTCCAGCCCTTACATCCCTCCCTATCTCTGTAACCTCCTCCAAGCCCCGATAACCCTCCCTATTCCTGTAACCCCCTCCAGCCTCTACAACCCTCCCTATCTCTGTAACCTCCTCCAGCCCCTGCAACCCTCCCTCTCTGTAACCTCCTCCAGCCCCTACAACCCTCCCTATCTCTAACATCCTCCAGCCCTTACATCCCTCCCTATCTCTGTAAACCCCTCCAGCCCTCCCTATCTCTAACCTCCTCCAGCCCATACATCCCTCCCTATCCCAGTAATCCCTCCAGCCCCTACAAACCCTCCCTATCTCTGTAACCTTCTCCAGCCCCGACAACCCTCCCTATCTCTTGAACCCCTCCAGCCCCTACACCCCTCCCTATCTCTGTAACCTCCTCCAGCCCCTACAACCCTCCCTATCTCTGTAACCTCCTCCAGCCCCTACAACCCTCCCTATCTCAGTAACATTCTCCAGCCCCGACAACCCTCCCTGTCTCTTGAAACACTCCAGCCCCTGCAACCCTCCCTGTCTCCGTAACCTTAACCAGCCCCTACACCCGTCCCTATCTCTGTAACCCCTCCAGCCCCTACACCCCTCCCTATCTCTGTAACCTCCTCCAGCGCCTACAACCCTCCCTATCTCTGTAACATCCTCCAGCCACTACAACCCTCCCTATCTCTGTAACCTCCTCCAGCCCCGACAACCCCTCCCTACCTCTGTAACCTCCTCCAGCCCCAATAACCCTCCCTAATCCTGTAACCATCTTCAGTCCCCACAACCCTCCCTATCTCTGTTACCTTCTCCAGCCCTGACAACCCTCCCTATCTCTGTAACTTCCTCCAGCCCCTACACCCCTCCCTATCTCTGTAACCTCCTCCAGCCCCTACAACCCTCCCTATCTCTGTAACCTTCTCCAGCCACTACAACCCTCCCTATCTCTGTAACCTCCTCCAGCCCCTGCAACCCTCCCTATCTCTGTAACCTCCTCCAGCCCCTACAACCCTCCCTATCTCTGTAACCTCCTCCAGCCCCTACAACCCTCCCTATCTCTAACATCCTCCAGCCCTTACATCCCTCCCTATCTCTGTAAACCCCTCCAGCCCTCCCTATCTCTAACCTCCTCCAGCCCATACATCCCTCCCTATCCCAGTAATCCCTCCAGCCCCTACACCCCTCCCTATCTCTGTAACCTTCTCCAGCCCCGACAACCCTCCCTATCTCTAACCTCCTCCAGCCCATACATCCCTCCCTATCCCAGTAATCCCTCCAGCCCCTACAACCCTCCCTATCTCTGTAACCTTCTCCAGCCCCGACAACCCCTCCCTATCTCTTGAACCCCTCCAGCCCCTACACCCCTCCCTATCTCTGTAACCTCTTGACCAGAGTCCTTCGTCACAGACGAGTGAGTGCAGCACATCCTGGGGGAAGGGAAGTGGGGGTGGTGGAGAGAGAGAGAGAGAGAGAGAGTGGGTGGGGATGCCTGAAGATAGCTCCAGAGGAAGTCCGCTGACTCATTCCAACCCTTCTCTTGGTCAGCGAGACAGGGGGCATCTTCGGACAGTGCCCGTTGAGGGCCAGCGGTGAGATGAGCCTCTCTGGCCGGGGGAGAGCGAGAGGCACGGGCTGGTTCCCCCTCGAACCCGGGGCACGTGGAACTGGGGGGACCCCAGGGCACGTGGAAAGTCCTCGTCTCCGTCCAAAACGCCCGACCCCTCTTCTCCCTGAGACTCGGACCCCGCGTCCTGGGCTCTCCAGCCAGCGATTGGAGATCTGCTCCCCGTTTCCCTTTAACTCCCCAACCACCAAGGGCTCTCGTCTACCCCAGAACACCCGTCCGCCCCCAGCCTCAAACGCCTTCACCGGACTGATCTTCCACAACCCTCCGGGGTTAGAGAATTCCAGAGATCCGCTACGCTCCGGTGGGAAGGCAATTGGCCCTCAATGGACAACCTCTTACCCCCGAGACTGTGCCCCCCTGTGTGCTTTACTCTCCCGGACCGGTGGAAACCATCTCTCAAGCGCAACCCCACCCCCCTCAAACTCCTCCAGAATCTTGCGCCTCACGAGGAGTTCACCTCCCATTCTTCTGGACGCCAGAGATCCGGAGCCCGATTTTCTGAGCTTATGCGCCGTTTACAATCTCCTAACCCCGGCGCCGTCTTGAGCCTCCACACTTGCGAATTTCTAATGCTTCAAGCCAAGTGGAGATCCGGTCCCCTCTCCCTCTCCCTCTTCCTCGAAGGCATCAATATGGATCGTAGAGTCCTGGGATGGTGGGATTGTCGGGTGAGTAGAGATATTGGGCCTGTATTCACCGGAGCTTACAAGAATGAGGAGGGGTGAGATGGGGGGGGTGGGGGGCAGATTTCATTGAAATGTATAGAATTCTGACAGGGATGGACAGACAGGATGCAGGGGTGATACTTCCTCTGGACGGCAAGGGGTGTGGGGGAAGGGAGGGACTAGAACGGGGGTGGGGGGGGGGGTCACAATCGCAGGATACGGGGTAGACCATTGAGGACTGAGTGGAGGAGAAACGTCTTGACTCAG
>JANJGN010003132.1:0-50759 GCA_026770705.1 Isurus oxyrinchus
GAGGGGGGATCAGTGTTGGGGGAGAGGGTGATCATTGTTGGGGGAGGGGGTGATTTGTGTTGGGGGAGGGGGGGTGATCGGTGTTGGGGGAGGGGCGATCAGTGTTGTGGGCGGGGTGATCGGTGTTGGGGGGGGGGTGATCGTTGTTGGGAGAGGGGGGGTGATCGGTGTTGGGGGGGGGTGATCGGTGTTGGGGGAGTGTGGATTGTTGTTGGGAGAGGGGTTGATCGGTGTTGGGGGAGGGGTGATCGCTGTTGGGGGAGGGGGGTGATCGCTGTTGGGGGAGGGGGATCAGTGTTGGGGGAGGGGGGTGATCGGTGTTGGGGGGAGGGGGGGCAATTGGTGTTGGGGGTGGGGTCATTGTTGTTGGTGGAGGGGTGATCGGTGTTGGGGGGGTGATCGGTGTTGGGGGAGGGTGGATCAGTGTTGGGGGAGGGGGGTGATCGGTGTTGGGGGGAGGGGGTTGATCGGTGTTGGGGGAGGGGTGATCGGTGTTGGGGGAGAGGGTGATTGGTGTTGGAGGAGAGGGGATCAGTGTTGGGGGAGGGGGTGATCGGTGTTGGGGGAGGGGGGCAATCGGTGTTTGGGGAGGGTGGATCGGTGTTGGGAGAGTGGGTGATTGTTGGGGGAGGGGTGATCAGTGTTGGGGGAGGGGGGTGATCGGTGTTGGTGGAGGGGGTGATCGGTGTTGGGGGAGGGGGTGATCAGTGTTGGGGGAGGGGGTGATCGGTGTTGGGGGAGGGGGTTGATCGGTGTTGGGGCATGGGTGATCGGTGTTGGTGTAGGGGGGTGATTGGTGTTGGAGGAGGGGGGGATCGGTGTTGGGGGAGGGGGTGATCAATGTTGGGGGAGGGGGGATCAGCGTTGGGGGAGGGGGGTGATCGGTGTTGGGGGGAGGGGGGCAATCGGTGTTGGGGGAGGGTGGATCGGTGTTGGGAGGGGGGGGTGATTGTTGTTGGGGGAGGGGTGATCGGTGTTGGTGGAGGGGGGTGATCGGTGTTGGGGGAGGGGGGGGATCGGTGTTGGGGGAGGGGGGTGATCAGTGTTGGGGGAGGGGGGATCAGTGTTGGGGGAGGGTGGATCCTTGTTGGGGGAGCGGTGTGAGCGATGTTGGCAGAGGGTGGATCGGTGTTGGGGGAGGGGGTGATTGTTGGGGGAGGGGTGATCGGTGTTGGGGGAGGGGTGATCGGTGTTGGGGGAAGGGGGCAATCGGTGTTGGTGGAGGGGAGATCAGTGTTGGGGGAGGGGGGTGATCATTGTTGTGGGAGGGGGTGATCGGTGTTGGGGGAGGGGTGATCGGTGTTGGGGAAGGGGGGTGATCGGTGTTGGGGGGAGGGTGGATCGGTGTTGGGAGGGGGGGGTGATTGTTGTTGGGGGAGGGGTGATCGGTGTTGGGGGAGGGGTGATCGGTGTTGGGGGAGGGTGGATCGGTGTTGGGAGAGGGGGTGATTGTTGTTGGAGGAGGGGTGATCGGTGTTGGGGGGAAGGGGTGATTGGTGTTGGAGGAGGGGTGATCGGTGTTAGGGGAGGGGGTGATCGGTGTTGGGAGAGGGGGGTGATTGTTGTTGAGGGAGGGGTGATCGGTGTTGGAGGTGTGGTGATCGGTGTTGGGGGCGGGGGTGATCGGTGTTGGGGGATGGGGGTGATCGGTGTTGGGGGGAGGGTGGATCCGTGTTGGGAGAGGGGGTGATCGGTGTTGGTGGAGGGGGGGTGATCGGTGTTGGGGGGAGGGTGGATCAGTGTTTGGGGGAGGGGGTGATCGGTGTTGGGGGGAGGGGGTGATTGGTGTTGGGAGAGGGGGTGATCAGTGTTGAGGTAGGCGTGATCGGTGTTGGGGGAGGGGGGGATCAGTGTTGGGGGAGGCAGATGATCGGTGTTGGGGGAGGGGGGATCGGTGTTGGAGGAGGGGTGATCGGTGTTGGGGGGAGGGTGGATCGTTGTTGTGAGAGGGGGGTGATTGTTGTTGGGCGAGGGGTGATCGGTGTTGGGGAAGGGGTGATCGGTGTTGGAGGAGGGGTGATTGGTGTAGGGGGAGGGTGGATCGTTGTTGGGAGAGGGGGTGATTGTTGTTGGGGGAGGGGTGATCGATGTCGGGGAAGGGGGGGTGATCAGTGTTGGGGGAGGGGTGTGATCGGTGTTTGGGGAGGGGGGATCAGTGTTGGGGGAGGGGATGATCATTGTTGGGGGAGGGGTGATTGGTGTTGGGTGAGGGGGGTGATCGGTGTTAGGGGAGGGGTTGATCGGTCTTGGGGGGAGGGGGGATCAGTGTTGGGGGAGGGTGGATCGTTGTTGGGGGGAGCGGGTGTGAGCGATGTTGGCAGAGGGTGGATCGGTGTTGGGGGAGGGGGTGATTGTTGGGGGAGGGGGTGATCGGTGTTGGGGGAGGGGTGATCGGTGTTTGGGGGAAGGGGGCAATCGGTGTTGGTGGAGGGGAGATCAGTGTTGGGGGAGGGGGGTGATCGGTGTTGGGGGGGGGTGATCGTTGTTGGGGAGAGGGGGGTGATCGGTGTTGGGGGGGGTGATCGGTGTTGGGGGAGTGTGGATTGTTGTTGGGAGAGGGGTTGATCGGTGTTGGGGGAGGGGGTGATCGCTGTTGGGGGAGGGGGGTGATCGCTGTTGGGGGAGGGGGATCAGTGTTGGGGGAGGGGGGTGATCGGTGTTGGGGGAGGGGGGGCAATTGGTGTTGGGGGTGGGGTCATTGTTGTTGGTGGAGGGGTGATCGGTGTTGGGGGGGTGATCGGTGTTGGGGGAGGGTGGATCAGTGTTGGGGGAGGGGGTGATCGGTGTTGGGGGAGGGGGTTGATCGGTGTTGGGGGGAGGGGTGATCGGTGTTGGGGGAGAGGGTGATTGGTGTTGGAGGAGAGGGGATCAGTGTTGGGGGAGGGGGTGATCGGTGTTGGGGGAGGGGGGGCAATCGGTGTTTGGGGAGGGTGGATCGGTGTTGGGAGAGTGGGGTGATTGTTGGGGGAGGGGTGATCAGTGTTGGGGGGAGGGGGGTGATCGGTGTTGGTGGAGGGGGGTGATCGGTGTTGGGGGAGGGGGTGATCAGTGTTGGGGGGAGGGGGTGATCGGTGTTGGGGGAGGGGGTTGATCGGTGTTGGGGGATGGGTGATCGGTGTTGGTGTAGGGGGGTGATTGGTGTTGGAGGAGGGGGGGGATCGGTGTTGGGGGAGGGGGTGATCAATGTTGGGGGAGGGGGGATCAGCGTTGGGGGAGGGGGGTGATCGGTGTTGGGGGAGGGGGCAATCGGTGTTGGGGGAGGGTGGATCGGTGTTGGGAGGGGGGGGTGATTGTTGTTGGGGGAGGGGTGATCGGTGTTGGTGGAGGGGGTGATCGGTGTTGGGGGAGGGGGGGGATCGGTGTTGGGGGAGGGGGGTGATCAGTGTTGGGGGAGGGGGGGATCAGTGTTGGGGGAGGGTGGATCCTTGTTGGGGGAGCGGTGTGAGCGATGTTGGCAGAGGGTGGATCGGTGTTGGGGGGAGGGGGGTGATTGTTGGGGGAGGGGTGATCGGTGTTGGGGAAGGGGGGTGATCGGTGTTGGGGGAGGGTGGAACGGTGTTGGGAGGGGGGGGTGATTGTTGTTGGGGGAGGGGTGATCGGTGTTGGGGGAGGGGGTGATCGGTGTTGGGGGGAGGGTGGATCGGTGTTGGGAGAGGGGGGTGATTGTTGTTGGAGGAGGGGTGATCGGTGTTGGGGGAAGGGGTGATTGGTGTTGGAGGAGGGGTGATCGGTGTTAGGGGAGGGGGTGATCGGTGTTGGGAGAGGGGGGTGATTGTTGTTGAGGGAGGGGTGATCGGTGTTGGAGGTGTGGTGATCGGTGTTGGGGGCGGGGGTGATCGGTGTTGGGGGATGGGGGTGATCGGTGTTGGGGGAGGGTGGATCCGTGTTGGGAGAGGGGGGTGATCGGTGTTGGTGGAGGGGGGGTGATCGGTGTTGGGGGAGGGTGGATCAGTGTTTGGGGAGGGGGTGATCGGTGTTGGGGGAGGGGTGATTGGTGTTGGGACAGGGGGTGATCAGTGTTGAGGTAGGAGTGATCGGTGTTGGGGGAGGGGGGATCAGTGTTGGGGGTTGGGACAGGGGGTGATCAGTGTTGAGGTAGGAGTGATCGGTGTTGGGGGAGGGGGGGATCAGTGTTGGGGGAGGCAGATGATCGGTGTTGGGGGAGGGGGGATCGGTGTTGGAGGAGGGGTGATCGGTGTTGGGGGAGGGTGGATCGTTGTTGTGAGAGGGGGTGATTGTTGTTGGGCGAGGGGGTGATCGGTGTTGGGGAAGGGGTGATCGGTGTTGGAGGAGGGGTGATTGGTGTAGGGGGAGGGTGGATCGTTGTTGGGAGAGGGGGTGATTGTTGTTGGGGGAGGGGTGATCGATGTCGGGGAAGGGGGGTGATCAGTGTTGGGGGAGGGGTGTGATCGGTGTTTGGGGAGGGGGGATCAGTGTTGGGGGAGGGGATGATCATTGTTGGGGGAGGGGTGATTGGTGTTGGGTGAGGGGGGTGATCGGTGTTAGGGGAGGGGTGATCGGTCTTGGGGGAGGGGGGATCAGTGTTGGGGGAGGGTGGATCGTTGTTGGGGGAGCGGTGTGAGCGATGTTGGCAGAGGGTGGATCGGTGCTGGGGGAGGGGGTGATTGTTGGGGGAGGGGTGATCGGTGTTGGGGGAGGGGTGATCGGTGTTTGGGGAAGGGGGCAATCGGTGTTGGTGGAGGGGAGATCAGTGTTGGGGGAGGGGGTGATCATTGTTGGAGGAGGGGTGATTGTTGGGGGAGGGGGGATCAGTGTTGGGGGATGGGGGATCAGAGTTGGGGGAGGGGGTGATCGGTGTTGGAGGAGGGGTGATCGGTGTTGGGGAAGGGGGGTGATCGGTGTTGGGGGAGGGGGGGTGATCGTTGTTGGGGGAGGGGGGATCAGTGTTGGGGGAGAGGGGTGATCATTGTTGGGGGAGGGGTGATTTGTGTTGGGGGAGGGGGGGTGATCGGTGTTGGGGGAGGGGCGATCAGTGTTGTGGGCGGGGGTGATCGGTGTTGGGGGGGGTGATCGTTGTTGGGAGAGGGGGTGATCGGTGTTGGGGGGGGTGATCGGTGTTGGGGGAGTGTGGATTGTTGTTGGGAGAGGGGTTGATCGGTGTTGGGGGAGGGGTGATCGGTGTTGGGGGAGGGGGGTGATCGCTGTTGGGGGAGGGGGATCAGTGTTGGGGGAGGGGGTGATCGGTGTTGGGGGAGGGGGGGCAATTGGTGTTGGGGGTGGGGTCATTGTTGTTGGTGGAGGGGTGATCGGTGTTGGGGGGGGTGATCGGTGTTGGGGGAGGGGGGATCAGTGTTGGGGGAGGGGGTGATCGGTGTTGGGGGAGGGGGTTGATCGGTGTTGGGGGAGGGGTGATCGGTGTTGGGGGAGAGGGTGATTGGTGTTGGAGGAGGGGGGATCAGTGTTGGGGGAGGGGGTGATCGGTGTTGGGGGGAGGGGGGGCAATCGGTGTTTGGGGCGGGTGGATCGGTGTTGGGAGAGTGGGTGATTGTTGGGGGAGGTGTGATCAGTGTTGGGGGAGGGGGGTGATCGGTGTTGGTGGAGGGGGTGATCGGTGTTGGGGGAGGGGTGATCAGTGTTGGGGGAGGGGGTGATCGGTGTTGGGGGAGGGGGTTGATCGGTGTTGGGGGATGGGTGATCGGTGTTGGGGGAGAGGGTGATTGGTGTTGGAGGAGGGGGGGATCGGTTGTTGGGGGAGGGGGTGATCAATGTTGGGGGAGGGGGGATCAGCGTTGGGGGAGGGGCTGATCGGTGTTTGGGGAGGGGGGCAATCGGTGTTGGGGGAGGGTGGATCGGTGTTGGGAGGGGGGGTGATTGTTGTTGGGGGAGGGGTGATCGGTGTTGGTGGAGGGGGTGATCGGTGTTGGGGGAGGGGGGGGATCGGTGTGTTGGGAGAGGGGGTGATTGTTGTTGGAGGAGGGGTGATCGGTGTCGGGGGAAGGGGTGATTGGTGTTGGAGGAGGGGTGATCGGTGTTAGGGGAGGGGTGATCGGTGTTGGGAGAGGGTGTGATTGTTGTTGAGGGAGGGGTGATCGGTGTTGGGGGTGTGGTGATCGGTGTTGGGGGCGGGGGTGATCGGTGTTGGGGGATGGGGGTGATCGGTGTTGGGGGAGGGTGGATCCGTGTTGGGAGAGGGGGTGATCGGTGTTGGTGGAGGGGGGGTGATCGGTGTTGGGGGAGGGTGGATCAGTGTTTGGGGAGGGGGGTGATCGGTGTTGGGGGAGGGGTGATTGGTGTTGGGAGAGGGGGTGATCAGTGTTGAGGTAGGAGTGATCGGTGTTGGGGGGAGGGGGTATCAGTGTTGGGGGAGGCAGGTGATCGGTGTTGGGGGAGGGGGGATCGGTGTTGGAGGAGGGGTGATCGGTGTTGGGGGAGGGTGGATCGTTGTTGTGAGAGGGGGTGATTGTTGTTGGGCGAGGGGTGATCGGTGTTGGGGAAGGGGGTGATCGGTGTTGGAGGAGGGGTGATTGGTGTAGGGGGAGGGTGGATCGTTGTTGGGAGAGGGGGTGATAGTTGTTGGGCGAGGGGTGATCGATGTCGGGGAAGGGGGGTGATCAGTGTTGGGGGAGGGGGTGTGATCGGTGTTGAGGGAGGGGGGATCAGTGTTGGGGGAGGGGATGATCATTGTTGGGGGAGGGGTGATTGGTGTTGGGTGAGGGGGGTGATCGGTGTTAGGGGAGGGGTGATCGGTCTTGTGGGAGGGGGGATCAGTGTTGGGGGAGGGTGGATCGTTGTTGGGGGGGAGCGGTGTGAGCGATGTTGGCAGAGGGTGGATCGGTGTTGGGGGAGGGGGTGATTGTTGGGGGAGGGGTGATCGGTGTTGGGGGAGGGGTGATCGGTGTTGGGGGAAGGGGTGCAATCGGTGTTGGTGGAGGGGAGATCAGTGTTGGGGGAGGGGGTGATCATTGTTGGAGGAGGGGTGATTGTTGGGGGAGGGGGGATCAGTGTTGGGGGATGGGGGATCAGTGTTGGGGGAGGGGGTGATCGGTGTTGGAGGAGGGGTGATCGGTGTTGGGGAAGGGGGGTGATCGGTGTTGGGGGAGGGGGGTGATCGTTGTTGGGGGAGGGGGGATCAGTGTTGGGGGAGAGGGTGATCATTGTTGGGGGAGGGGTGATTTGTGTTGGGGGAGGGGGGTGATCGGTGTTGGTGGAGGGGCGATCAGTGTTGTGGGCGGGGTGATCGGTGTTGGGGGGGGTGATCGTTGTTGGGAGAGGGGGTGATCGGTGTTGGGGGGGGTGATCGGTGTTGGGGGAGTGTGGATTGTTGTTGGGAGAGGGGTTGATCGGTGTTGGGGGAGGGGTGATCGGTGTTGGGGGAGGGGGGTGATCGCTGTTGGGGGAGGGGGATCAGTGTTGGGGGAGGGGGTGATCGGTGTTGGGGGAGGGGGGCAATTGGTGTTGGGGGTGGGGTCATTGTTGTTGGTGGAGGGGTGATCGGTGTTGGGGGGGGTGATCGGTGTTGGGGGAGGGTGGATCAGTGTTGGGGGAGGGGGTGATCGGTGTTGGGGGAGGGGGTTGATCGGTGTTGGGGGAGGGGTGTGATCGGTGTTGGGGGAGAGGGTGATTGGTGTTGGAGGAGAGGGGATCAGTGTTGGGGGAGGGGGTGATCGGTGCTGGGGGAAGGGGGCAATCGGTGTTTGGGGAGGGTGGATCGGTGTTGGGAGAGTGGGTGATTGTTGGGGGAGGGGTGATCAGTGTTGGGGGAGGGGGGTGATCGGTGTTGGTGGAGGGGGTGATCGGTTGTTGGGGGAGGGGGTGATCAGTGTTGGGGGAGGGGGTGATCGGTGTTGGGGGAGGGGGTTGATCGGTGTTGGGGGATGGGTGATCGGTGTTGGTGTAGGGGGGTGATTGGTGTTGGAGGAGGGGGGGATCGGTGTTGGGGGAGGGGGTGATCAATGTTGGGGGAGGGGGGATCAGCGTTGGGGGAGGGGGTGATCGGTGTTGGGGGAGGGGGGCAATCGGTGTTGGGGGAGGGTGGATCGGTGTTGGGAGGGGGGGTGATTGTTGTTGGGGGAGGGGTGATCGGTGTTGGTGGAGGGGGGTGATCGGTGTTGGGGGAGGGGGGGATCGGTGTTGGGAGAGGGGGTGATTGTTGTTGGAGGAGGGGTGATCGGTGTCGGGGGAAGGGGTGATTGGTGTTGGAGGAGGGGTGATCGGTGTTAGGGGAGGGGTGATCGGTGTTGGGAGAGGGGGTGATTGTTGTTGAGGGAGGGGTGATCGGTGTTGGGGGTGTGGTGATCGGTGTTGGGGGGCGGGGGTGATCGGTGTTGGGGGATGGGGGGTGATCGGTGTTGGGGGAGGGTGGATCCGTGTTGGGAGAGGGGGTGATCGGTGTTGGTGGAGGGGGGTGATCGGTGTTGGGGGAGGGTGGATCAGTGTTTGGGGAGGGGGTGATCGGTGTTGGGGGAGGGGTGATTGGTGTTGGGAGAGGGGGTGATCAGTGTTGAGGTAGGAGTGATCGGTGTTGGGGGAGGGGGGATCAGTGTTGGGGGGAGGCAGGTGATCGGTGTTGGGGGAGGGGGGGATCGGTGTTGGAGGAGGGGTGATCGGTGTTGGGGGAGGGTGGATCGTTGTTGTGAGAGGGGGTGATTGTTGTTGGGCGAGGGGTGATCGGTGTTGGGGAAGGGGTGATCGGTGTTGGAGGAGGGGTGATTGGTGTAGGGGGAGGGTGGATCGTTGTTGGGAGAGGGGGGTGATCGCTGTTGGGGGAGGGGGATCAGTGTTGGGGGAGGGGGTGATCGGTGTTGGGGGAGGGGGGCAATTGGTGTTGGGGTTGGGGTCATTGTTGTTGGGGGAGGGGTGATCGGTGTTGCGGGGGGTGATCGGTGTTGGGGGAGGGGGGATCAGTGTTGGGGGAGGGGGTGATCGGTGTTGGGGGAGGGGGTTGATCGGTGTTGGGGGAGGGGTGATCGGTGTTGGGGGAGAGGGTGATTGGTGTTGGAGGAGGGGGGGATCAGTGTTGGGGGAGGGGGTGATCGGTGTTGGTTGAGGGGGGCAATCGGTGTTTGGGGAGGGTGGATCGGTGTTGGGAGAGGGGGGTGATTGGTGTTGGAGGAGGGGGGGATCGGTGTTGGGGGAGGGGGTGATCAATGTTGGGGGAGGGGGGATCAGCGTTGGGGGAGGGGGGTGATCGGTGTTGGGGGAGGGGGGCAATCGGTGTTGGGGGAGGGTGGATCGGTGTTGGGAGGGGGTGGGTGATTGTTGTTGGGGGAGGGGTGATCGGTGTTGGTGGAGGGGGTGATCGGTGTTGGGGGAAGGGGGGATCGGTGTTGGGGGAGGGGGTGATCAGTGTTGGGGGAGGGGGGATCAGTGTTGGGGGAGGGTGGATCGTTGTTGGGGGAGCGGTGTGAGCGATGTTGGCAGAGGGTGGATCGGTGTTGGGGGAGGGGGTGATTGTTGGGGGAGGGGTGATCGGTGTTGGGGGAGGGGTGATCGGTGTTGGGGGAAGGGGGCAATCGGTGTTGGTGGAGGGGAGATCAGTGTTGGGGGAGGGGGTGACCATTGTTGGGGGAGGGGTGATCGGTGTTGGGGGAGGGGTGATCGGTGTTGGGGAAGGGGGGTGATCGGTGTTAGGGGAGGGGGTGATCGTTGTTGGGGGAGGGGGGATCAGTGTTGGGTGAGAGGGTGATCATTGTTGGGGGAGGGGTGATTTGTGTTGGGGGAGGGGGGTGATCGGTGTTGGGGGAGGGGCGATCAGTGTTGTGGGCGGGGTGATCGGTGTTGGGGGGGGTGATCGTTGTTGGGAGAGGGGGTGATCGGTGTTGGGGGGGGGTGATCGGTGTGGGGGAGTGTGGATTGTTGTTGGGAGAGGGGTTGATCGGTGTTGGGGGAGGGGTGATCGGTGTTGGGGGAGGGGGTGATCGCTGTTGGGGGAGGGGGATCAGTGTTGGGGGAGGGGGTGATCGGTGTTGGGGGAGGGGGCAATTGGTGTTGGGGGTGGGGTCATTGTTGTTGGTGGAGGGGTGATCGGTGTTGGGGGGGGTGATCGGTGTTGGGGGAGGGGGGATCAGTGTTGGGTGAGGGGGTGATCGGTGTTGGGGGAGGGGGTTGATCGGTGTTGGGGGAGGGGTGATCGGTGTTGGGGGAGAGGGTGATTGGTGTTGGAGGAGGGGGGATCAGTGTTGGGGGAGGGGTGATCGGTGTTGGGGGAGGGGGGCAATCGGTGTTTGGGGAGGGTGGATCGGTGTTGGGAGAGTGGGTGATTGTTGGGGAGGGGTGATCAGTGTTGGGGGAGGGGGGTGATCGGTGTTGGTGGAGGGGGTGATCGGTGTTGGGGGAGGGGTGATCAGTGTTGGGGGAGGGGGTGATCGGTGTTGGGGGAGGGGGTTGATCGGTGTTGGGGGATGGGTGATCGGTGTTGGGGGAGAGGGTGATTGGTGTTGGAGGAGGGGGGGATCGGTGTTGGGGGAGGGGGTGATCAATGTTGGGGGAGGGGGGATCAGCGTTGGGGGGAGGGGGTGATCGGTGTTGGGGGAGGGGGGCAATCGGTGTTGGGGGAGGGTGGATCGGTGTTGGGAGGGGGGGGTGATTGTTGTTGGGGGAGGGGGTGATCGGTGTTGGTGGAGGGGGGTGATCGGTGTTGGGGGAGGGGGGGGATCGGTGTTGGGAGAGGGGGGTGATTGTTGTTGGAGGAGGGGTGATCGGTGTCGGGGGAAGGGGTGATTGGTGTTGGAGGAGGGGTGATCGGTGTTAGGGGAGGGGTGATCGGTGTTGGGAGAGGGGGTGATTGTTGTTGAGGGAGGGGTGATCGGTGTTGGGGGTGTGGTGATCGGTGTTGGGGGCGGGGGTGATCGGTGTTGGGGGATGGGGGTGATCGGTGTTGGGGGAGGGTGGATCCGTGTTGGGAGAGGGGGTGATCGGTGTTGGTGGAGGGGGGGTGATCGGTGTTGGGGGAGGGTGGATCAGTGTTTTGGGGAGGTGGTGATCGGTGTTGGGGGAGGGGTGATTGGTGTTGGGAGAGGGGGTGATCAGTGTTGAGGTAGGAGTGATCGGTGTTGGGGGAGGGGGGATCAGTGTTGGGGAAGGCAGGTGATCGGTGTTGGGGGAGGGGGGATCGGTGTTGGAGGAGGGGTGATCGGTGTTGGGGGAGGGTGGATCGTTGTTGTGAGAGGGGGTGATTGTTGTTGGGCGAGGGGTGATCGGTGTTGGGGAAGGGGGTGATCGGTGTTGGAGGAGGGGTGATTGGTGTAGGGGGAGGGTGGATCGTTGTTGGGAGAGGGGGTGATTGTTGTTGGGGGAGGGGTGATCGATGTCGGGGAAGGGGGGTGATCAGTGTTGGGGGAGGGGTGTGATCGGTGTTGGGGGAGGGGGGATCAGTGTTGGGGGAGGGGGATGATCATTGTTGGGGGAGGGGTGATTGGTGTTGGCTGAGGGGGGTGATCGGTGTTAGGGGAGGGGTGATCGGTCTTGGGGGAGGGGGGATCAGTGTTGGGGGAGGGTGGATCGTTGTTGGGGGAGCGGTGTGAGCGATGTTGGCAGAGGGTGGATCGGTGTTGGGGGAGGGGGTGATTGTTGGGGGAGGGGTGATCGGTGTTGGGGGAGGGGTGATCGGTGTTGGGGGAAGGGGGCAATCGGTGTTGGTGGAGGGGAGATCAGTGTTGGGGGAGGGGGTGATCATTGTTGGAGGAGGGGGGGAGGGGGGATCAGTGTTGGGGGTTGGGGGATCAGTGTTGGGGGAGGGGGAGATCGGTGTTGGAGGAGGGGTGATCGGTGTTGGGGAAGGGGGGTGATCGGTGTTGGGGGAGGGGGGTGATCGTTGTTGGGGGAGGGGGGATCAGTGTTGGGGGAGAGGGTGATCATTGTTGGGGGAGGGGTGATTTGTGTTGGGGGAGGGGGGGTGATCGGTGTTGGGGGAGGGGCGATCAGTGTTGTGGGCGGGGGGTGATCGGTGTTGGGGGGGGTGATCGTTGTTGGGAGAGGGGGTGATCGGTGTTGGGGGGGGTGATCGGTGTTGGGGAGTGTGGATTGTTGTTGGGAGAGGGGGTTGATCGGTGTTGGGGGAGGGGTGATCGGTGTTGGGGGAGGGGGTGATCGCTGTTGGGGGGAGGGGGATCAGTGTTGGGGGAGGGGGTGATCGGTGTTGGGGGAGGGGGGCAATTGGTGTTGGGGGTGGGGTCATTGTTGTTGGTGGAGGGGTGATCGGTGTTGGGGGGGGGTGATCGGTGTTGGGGGAGGGGGGATCAGTGTTGGGGGAGGGGGTGATCGGGTGTTGGGGGGAGGGGGTTGATCGGTGTTGGGGGAGGGGTGATCGGTGTTGGGGGAGAGGGTGATTGGTGTTGGAGGAGGGGGGATCAGTGTTGGGGGAGGGGGTGATCGGTGTTGGGGGAGGGGGGCAATCGGTGTTTGGGGAGGGTGGATCGGTGTTGGGAGAGTGGGTGATTGTTGGGGGAGGGGTGATCAGTGTTGGGGGAGGGGGGTGATCGGTGTTGGTGGAGGGGGTGATCGGTGTTGGGGGAGGGGTGATCAGTGTTGGGGGAGGGGGTGATCGGTGTTGGGGGAGGGGGTTGATCGGTGTTGGGGGATGGGTGATCGGTGTTGGGGGAGAGGGTGATTGGTGTTGGAGGAGGGGGGGATCGGTGTTGGGGGAGGGGGTGATCAATGTTGGGGGGAGGGGGGATCAGCGTTGGGGGAGGGGGTGATCGGTGTTGGGGGAGGGGGGCAATAGGTGTTGGGGGAGGGTGGATCGGTGTTTGGGAGGGGGGGGTGATTGTTTTTGGGGGAGGGGTGATCGGTGTTGGTGGAGGGGGTGATCGGTGTTGGGGGAGGGGGGGATCGGTGTTGGGGGAGGGGGGCAATCGGTGTTGGGGGAGGGTGGATCGGTGTTGGGAGGGGGGGTGATTGTTGTTGGGGGAGGGGTGATCGGTGTTGGTGGAGGGGGGTGATCGGTGTTGGGGGAGGGGGGGGATCAGTGTTGGGGGAGGGGGTGATCAGTGTTGGGGGAGGGGGGATCAGTGTTGGGGGAGGGTGGATCGTTGTTGGGGGAGCGGTGTGAGCGATGTTGGCAGAGGGTGGATCGGTGTTGGGGGAGGGGGTGATTGTTGGGGGAGGGGTGATCGGTGTTGGGGGAGGGGTGATCGGTGTTGGGGGAAGGGGGCAATCGGTGTTGGTGGAGGGGAGATCAGTGTTGGGGGAGGGGGTGATCATTGTTGGGGGAGGGGTGATTGTTGGGGGAGGGGGGATCAGTGTTGGGGGATGGGGGTTCAGTGTTGGGGGAGGGGGTGATCGGTGTTGGAGGAGGGGTGATCGGTGTTGGGGAAGGGGGGTGATCGGTGTTGGGGGAGGGGGGGTGATCGTTGTTGGGGGAGGGGGGGAACAGTGTTGGGGGAGGGGGTGATCATTGTTGGGGGAGGGGTGATTTGTGTTGGGGGAGGGGGGTGATCGGTGTTGGGGGAGGGGGGCGATCAGTGTTGTGGGCGGGGTGATCGGTGTTGGGGGGGGTGATCGTTGTTGGGAGAGGGGGTGATCGGTGTTGGGGGGGGTGATCGGTGTTGGGGGGAGTGTGGATTGTTGTTGGGAGAGGGGTTGATCGGGTGTTGGGGGAGGGGTGATCGGTGTTGGGGGAGGGGGGTGATCGCTGTTGGGGGAGGGGATCAGTGTTGGGGGAGGGGGTGATCGGTGTTGGGGGAGGGGGGCAATTGGTGTTGGGGGTGGGGTCATTGTTGTTGGTGGAGGGGTGATCGGTGTTGGGGGGGGGTGATCGGTGTTGGGGGAGGGGGGATCAGTGTTGGGGGAGGGGGTGATCGGTGTTGGGGGAGAGGGTGATTGGTGTTGGAGGAGGGGGGGATCGGTGTTGGGGGGAGGGGGTGATCAATGTCGGGGGAGGGGGGATCAGCGTTGGGGGAGGGGGTGATCGGTGTTGGGGGAGGGGGGCAATCGGTGTTGGGGGAGGGTGGATCGGTGTTGGGAGGGGGGGGTGATTGTTGTTGGGGGAGGGGTGATCGGTGTTGGTGGAGGGGGTGATCGGTGTTGGGGGAGGGGGGGGATCGGTGTTGGGGGAGGGGGTGATCAGTGCTAGGGGAGGGGGGATCAGTGTTGGGGGAGGGGGTGATCGGTGTTGGGGGAGGGGTGATTGGTGTTGGTGTAGGGGGGGTGATCGGTGTTGGGGGAGGGTGGATCGATGTTGGGGGAGGGGTGATCGGTGTTGGGGGAGGGGTGATCGGTGTTGGGGTAGGGGGTTGATCGGTGTTGGGGGAGGTGGATCGGTGTTTGGGAGAGGGGGTGATCGGTGTTGGGGGATGGGGTTTCAGTGTTGGGGGAGGGGGTGATCGGTGTTGGGGGAGGGGGGGTGATCGGTGTTGGGGGTGGGGGGATCAGTGTTGGGGGAGGGGGGTGATCGGTGTTGGGGGAGGGGTGATCGGTGTTGGGGGAGGGGGTGATTGTTGTTGGGGGAGGGGTGATCGGTGTTGGGGAAGGGTTGATCGGTGTTGGAGGAGGGGTGATCGGTGTTGGGGGAGGGTGGATCGATGTTGGGAGAGGGGGTGATTGTTGTTGGGGGAGGGGGGCAATCGGTGTTGGGGGAGGGGTGATCGGTGTTGGGGGAGGGGGTGATTGTTGTTGGGGGAGGGGTGATCGGTGTTGGGGAAGGGGTGATCGGTGTTGGAGGAGGGGTGATCGGTGTTGGGGGAGGGGGGGATCAGCGTTGGGGGAGGGGGTGATCGGTGTTGGGGGAGGGGGGCAATCGGTGTTGGGGGAGGGTGGATCGGTGTTGGGAGGGGGGGTGATTGTTTTTGGGGGAGGGGTGATCGGTGTTGGTGGAGGGGGTGATCGGTGTTGGGGGAGGGGGGGATCGGTGTTGGGGGAGGGGGGCAATCGGTGTTGGGGGAGGGGTGGGATCGGTGTTGGGAGGGGGGGTGATTGTTGTTGGGGGAGGGGTGATCGGTGTTGGTGGAGGGGGTGATCGGTGTTGGGGGGAGGGGGGGTATCAGTGTTGGGGGAGGGGGTGATCAGTGTTGGGGGAGGGGGGATCAGTGTTGGGGGAGGGTGGATCGTTGTTGGGGGAGCGGTGTGAGCGATGTTGGCAGAGGGTGGATCGATGTTGGGAGAGGGGGTGATTGTTGTTGGGGGAGGTGTGATCGGTGTTGGGGGAGGGGGTGATCGGTGTTGGGGGATGGGGGCATTCGGTGTTGGGGGAGGGTGGATCGGTGTTGGAGGAGGGGGTGATCGGTGTTGGGGTGGAGTGGATCGGTGTTGTGGGAGGGGGGGTGATCGTTGTTGGGGGAGGGGTGATCGGTGTTGGGGAAGGGGGGTGATCGGTGTTGGGGGAGGGTGGATCGGTGTTGGGGGAGGGGGTTGATCGTTGTTGGGGGAGGGGTGATCGATGTTGGGGAAGGGGGGTGATCGGTGTTGGGGAGGGTGGATCGGTGTTGGGGGAGGGGTGATTGATGTTGGGGGAGGGTGTGATCGGTGTTGGGGGAGGGGGGTGATTGTTGTTGGGGGAGGGGTGATCTGTGTTGGGGGAGGTGGTGATCGGTGTTGGGGGAGGGGGGATCAGTGTTGGGGGAGGGTGGATCGTTGTTGGGGGAGCGGTGTGAGCGATGTTGGCAGAGGGTGGATCGGTGTTGGGGGATGGGGGTGTTCGGTGTTGGGGAAGGGGGGTGATTGGTGTTGGGGGAGGGGGTGATCGGTGATGGGGGAGGGGGGGTGATCGGTGTTTGGGGAGGGGGGGGGTGATTGTTGTTGGGGGAGTCAGGTGATCGGTATTGGGAGAGGGTGGATCGGTGTTGGGAGAGGGTGGATCGGTGTTGGGGGTTGATTGTTGTTGGAGGAGGGGGTGATCGGTGTTGGGGGAGGGGTGATCGGTGTTGGGGAGCGTGGATCGGTGTTGGGGGGTGATTGTTGTTGGAGGAGGGGTGATCGGTTGTTGGGGGAGGGGGTGATCGGTGTTAGGGGAGGGGGTGATTGGTGTTGGGGGAGGGGTGATCGGTTTTGGGGGAGGGGGGCAATCGGTGTTGGGGGAGGGTGGATCGTTGTTGGGAGAGGGGGTGATTGTTGTTGGGGGAGGGGTGATCGGTGTTGGGGAAGGGGGGGTGATCGGTGTTGGGGGAGGGTGGATCGGTGTTGGGAGGGGGGGTGATTGTTGTTGGGGGAGGGGTGATCGGTGTTGGGGGAGGGGTGATCGGTGTTGGGGGAGGGTGGATCGGTGTTGGGAGAGGGGGGTGATTGTTGTTGGAGGAGGGGTGATCGGTGTCGGGGGAAGGGGAGATTGGTGTTGAGGGAGGGGTGATCGGTGTTAGGGGAGGGGTGATCGGTGTTGGGAGAGGGGGTGATTGTTGTTGGGGGAGGGGTGATCGGTGTTGGGGGAGGGGGTGATCAGTGTTGGGGGAGGGGGATGATCGGTGTTGGGGGAGGGTGGATCGGTGTTGGGAGAGGGGGTGATCGGTGTTGGTGGAGGTGGGTGATCGGTGTTGGGGGAGGGGGGGATCAGTGTTTGGGGAGGGGGGGTGATCGGTGTTGGGGGAGGGGTGATTGGTGTTGGGAGAGGGGAGGGGTGATCAGTGTTGAGGTAGGAGTGATCGGTGTTGGGGGAGGGGGGATCAGTGTTGGGGGAGGCAGGTGATCGGTGTTGGCGGAGGGGGGATCGGTGTTGGAGGAGGGGTGATCGGTGTTGGGGGAGGGTGGATGGTTGTTGTGAGAGGGGGTGATTGTTGTTGGGCGAGGGGTGATCGGTGTTGGGGAAGGGGTGATCGGTGTTGGAGGAGGGGTGATCGGTGTAGGGGGAGGGTGGATCGTTGTTGGGAGAGGGGGTGATTGTTGTTGGGGGAGGGGTGATCGGTGTCGGGGAAGGTGGGTGATCAGTGTTGGGGGAGGGGGGTGATCGGTGTTGGGGGGAGGGGGCATCAGTGTTGGGGGAGGGGGTGATCATTGTTGGGGGAGGGGTGATTGGTGTTAGGTGAGGGGGGTGATCGGTGTTAGGGGAGGGGTGATCGGTGTTGGGGGAGGGGGGATCAGTGTTGGGGGAGGGTGGATCGTCGTTGGGGGAGCGGTGTGAGCGATGTTGGCAGAGGGTGGATCGGTGTTGGGGGAGGGGGTGATTGTTGGGGGAGGGGTGATCGGTGTTGGGGGAGGGGTGATCGGTGTTGGGGGAAGGGGGCAATCCGTGTTGGTGGAGGGGGGATCAGTGTTGGGGGAGGAGGTGATCATTGTTGGGGGAGGGGTGATTGTTGGGAGAGGGGGGATCAGTGTTGGGGGATGGGGGATCAGTGTTGGGGGAGGGGGTGATCGGTGTTGGAGGAGGGGTGATCGGTGTTGGGTAAGGGGGGTGATCGGTGTTGGGGGAGGGGGGTGATCAGTGTTGGGGGAGGGGGGATCAGTGTTGGGGGAGGGGGTGATCATTGTTGGGGGAGGGGTGATTTGTGTTGGGGGAGGGGGGTGATCGGTGTTGGGGGAGGGGTGATCAGTGTTGTGGGCGGGGGTGATCGGTGTTGCGGGGGTGATCGTTGTTGGGAGAGGGGGTGATCGGTGTTGGGGGGGGGATCGGTGTTGGGGGAGGGTGGATTGTTGTTGGGAGAGGGGTTGATCGGTGTTGGGGGAGGGGTGATCGGTGTTGGGGGAGGGGGTGATCGCTGTTGGGGGAGGGGGATCAGTGTTGGGGGAGGGGGTGATCGGTGTTGGGGGAGGAGGGGGGCAATTGGTGTTGGGGTTGGGGTCATTGTTGTTGGGGGAGGGGTGATCGGTGTTGGGGGGGGTGATCGGTGTTGGGGGAGGGGGGATCAGTGTTGGGGGAGGGGGTGATCGGTGTTGGGGGATGGGGTTGATCGGTGTTGGGGGAGGGGTGATCGGTGTTGGGGGAGAGGGTGATTGGTGTTGGAGGAGGGGGGATCAGTGTTGGGGGAGGGGGTGATCGGTGTTGGTTGAGGGGGGCAATCGGTGTTTGGGGAGGGTGGATCGGTGTTGGGAGAGGGGGTGATTGTTGTTGGGGGAGGGGTGATCAGTGTTGGGGGAGGGGGGTGATCGGAGTTGGTGGACGGGGTGATCGTTGTTGGGGGAGGGGTGATCAGTGTTGGGGGAGGGGGGATCAGTGTTGGGGGAGGGGGTGATCGGTGTTGGGGGAGGGGTGATTGGTGTTGGGGTAGGGGGTGATCGGTGTTGGGGGAGGGTGGATCGGTGTTGGGGGAGAGGTGATCGGTGTTGGGGGAGGGGTGATCGGTATTGGGGTAGTGGGGTGATCGGTGTTGGGGTGGGTGGATCGGTGTTGGGAGCGGGGGTGATCGGTGTTGGGGGAGGGGGGTTCAGTGTTGGGGGAGGGGGTGATCGGTGTTGGGGGAGGTGGGTGATCGGTGTTGGGGGTGGGGGGATCAGTGTTGGGGGAGGGGGTGATCGGTGTTGGGGGAGGGGTGATCGGTGTTGGGGGAGGGGGTGATTGTTGTTGGGGGAGGGGTGATCGGTGTTGGGGAAGGGGTGATCGGTGTTGGAGGAGGGGTGATCGGTGTTGGGGGAGGGTGGATCGATGTTGGGAGAGGGGGTGATTGTTGTTGGGGGAGGTGTGATCGGTGTTGGGGAAGGGGGTGTTCGGTGTTGGGGGAGGGGTGATTGGTGTTGGGTGAGGGGGGTGATCGGTGTTAGGGGAGGGGTGATCGGTGTTGGGGGAGGGGGGTGATCAGTGTTGGGGGAGGGGGGGATCAGTGTTGGGGGAGGGGGATGATCGGTGTTGGGGAGGGTGGATCGGTGTTGGGAGAGGGGGTGATTGTTGTTGGGGGAGGGGTGATCGGTGTTGGGGAAGGAGGGTGATCGATGTTGGGGGAGGGGATGATCGGTGTTGGGGGAGGGGGTGATCGGTGTTGGGGGAGGGGGGGTGATTGTTGTTGGGGGAGGGGTGATCGGTGTTGGGGAAGGAGGGTGATCGGTGTTTGGGACGGCAGGTGATCGGTGTTGGGGGAGGCAGGTGATCGGTGTTGGGGGAGGGGGTGAATCGGTGTTGGTAGAGGGGGTGAATGTTGTTGGAGGAGGGGTGATCGGTGTTGGGGAAGGAGGGTGATCGGTGTTGGGGGAGGGGTGAATCGGTGTTGGTAGAGGGGGTGATTGTTGTTGGAGGAGGGGTGATCGGTGTTGGGGAGGGGGTGAACGGTGTTGGGGGAGGGTGATCGGTGTTGGGGGAGGGGGGCAATCGGTGTTGGGGGAGGGTGGATCGTTGTTGGGAGAGGGGGTGATTGTTGTTGGGGGAGTGTGGATCGGTGTTGGGAGAGGGGGGTGATCGGTGTTGGGGGAGGGGGATCAGTGTTGGGGGAGGGGGTGATCGGTTTTGGGGGAGGGGGTGATCGGTGTTGGGGGTGGGGGGATCAGTGTTGGTGGAGGGGGTGATCGGTGTTGGGGGAGGTGTGATTGCTGTTGGGGGAGGGGGGTGATTGGTGTTGGGAGAGGGGTGATTGGTGTTGGGAGAAGGGGTGATTGTTGTTGTGGGAGGGGTGATCGGTGTTGGGGAAGGGGGGGTGATCGGTGTTGGGGGGAGGGGTGATTGGTGTTGGGAGAGGGGGGGTGATCAGTGTTGAGGGAGGAGTGTTCGGTGTTGAGGAAGGGGTGATCGGTGTTGGAGGAGGGGTGATCGGTTTTAGGGGAGGGGTGATCGGTGTTGGGAGAGGGGGTGATTGTTGTTGGGGTAGGGGTGATCGGTGTTGGGGGAGGGGGTGATCGGTGTTGGGGGGAGGGGGGATCAGTGTTGGGGGAGGGGGATGATCGGTGTTGGGGGAGGGTGGATCGGTGCTGGGGGAGGCAGGTGATCGGTGTTGGGGGAGGGGGTGGACGGTGTTGGGGGAGGGCTGATCGGTGTTGGGGGAGGGGTGATTGGTGTTGGGGGAGGGGTTGATCGGTTTTGGGGGAGGGTGGATCGTTTTTGGGAGAGGGGGTGATTGTTGTTGTGGGAGAGGTGATCGGTGTTGGGGAAGTGGGGTGATCGGTGTTGGGGAGGGGTGATCAGTGTTGGGGGAGGGGGGTGATCGGTGTTGAGGGAGGGGTGATCGGTGTTGGGGGGAGTGGTGATCGGTGTTGGGGGAGGGGGTGATCGGTGTTGGGGGAGGGGGGTGATCGGTGTTGGGGGAGGGTGGATCGGTGTTGGGAGAGGGGGTGATCGGTGTTGGTGGAGGGGGGTGATCGGTGTTGGGGGAGGGGGGATCAGTGTTTCGGGAGGGGGTGATCGGTGTTGGGGGAGGGGTGATCGGTGTTGGGAGAGGGGGTGATCAGTGTTGAGGTAGGAGGGATCGGTGTTGGGGGAGGGGGGATCAGTGTTGGGGGAGGCAGGTGATCGGTGTTGGGGGAGGGGGGATCGGTGTTGGAGGAGGGGTGATCGGTGTTGGGGGAGGGTGGATCGTTGTTGTGAGAGGGGGTGATTGTTGTTGGGCGAGGGGTGATCGGTGTTGGGGAAGGGGTGATCGGTGTTGGAGGAGGGGTGATCGGTGTAGGGGGAGGGTGGATGGTTGTTGGGAGAGGGGGTGATTGTTGTTGGGGGAGGGGTGATCGGTGTCGGGGAAGGGGGGTGATCAGTGTTGGGGGAGGGGGGTGATCGGTGTTGGGGGAGGGGGGATCAGTGTTGGGGGAGGGTGGATCGTTGTTGGGGGAGCGGTTGTGAGCGATGTTGGCAGAGGGTGGATCGGTGTTGGGGGAGGGGGGTGATTGTTGGGGGAGGGGTGATCGGTGTCGGGGAAGGGGGGTGATCGGTGTTAGGGGAGGCGTGATCGGTGTTGGGGGAGGGGGGATCAGTGTTGGGGGAGGGTGGATCGTTGTTGGGGGAGCGGTGTGAGCGATGTTGGCAGAGGGTGGATCGGTGTTGGGGGAGGGGGTGATTGTTGGGGGAGGGGTGATCGGTGTTGGGGGAGGGGTGATCGGTGTTGGGGGAAGGGGGCAATCGGTGTTGGTGGAGGGGGGATCAGTGTTGGGGGAGGGGGTGATCATTGTTGGGGGAGGGGTGATTGTTGGGGGAGGGGGGATCAGTGTTGGGGGATGGGGGATCAGTGTTGGGGGAGGGGGTGATCGGTGTTGGAGGAGGGGTGATCGGTGTTGGGGAAGGGGGGTGATCGGTGTTGGGGGAGGGGGGTGATCGGTGTTGGGGGAGGGGGGATCAGTGTTGGGGGAGAGGGTGATCATTGTTGGGGGAGGGGTGATTTGTGTTGGGGGAGAGGGGGTGATCGGTGTTGGGGGAGGGGTGATCAGTGTTGTGGGCGGGGTGATCGATGTTGGGGGGGGGTGATCGTTGTTGGGAGAGGGGGGTGATCGGTGTTGGGGGGGTGATCGGTGTTGGGGGAGGGTGGATTGTTGTTGGGAGAGGGGTTGATCGGTGTTGGGGGAGGGGTGATCGGTGTTGGGGGAGGGGGTGATCGCTGTTGGGGGAGGGGGATCTGTGTTGGGGGAGGGTGTGATCGGTGTTGGGGGAGGGGGGCAATTGGTGTTGGGGGTGGGGTCATTGTTGTTGGGGGAGGGGTGATCGGTGTTGGGGGGGGTGATCGGTGTTGGGGGAGGGGGGATCAGTGTTGGGGGAGGGGGGGATCGGTGTTGGGGGAGGGGGTTGATCGGTGTTGGGGGAGGGGTGATTGGTGATGGGGGAGAGGGTGATTGGTGTTGGAGGAGGGGGGATCAGTGTTGGGGGAGGGGGTGATCGGTGTTGGGGGAGGGGGGCAATTTGTGTTTGGGGAGGGTGGATCGGTGTTTGGAGAGGGGGTGATTGTTGTTGGGGGAGGGGTGATCAGTGTTTGGGGAGGGGGGTGAGCGGTGTTGGTGGAGGGGGTGATCGGTGTTGGGGGAGGGGTGATCAGTGTTGGGGGAGGGGGGATCAGTGTTGGGGGAGGGGGTGATCGGTGTTGGGGGAGGGGTGATTGGTGTTGGGGTAGGGGGGTGATCGGTGTTGGGGGAGGGTGGATCGGTGTTGGGGGAGGGGTGATCGGTGTTGGGGGAGGGGTGATCGGTGTTGGGGTGGGTGGATCGGTGTTGGGAGAGGGGGTGATCGGTGTTGCGGGAGGGGGGTTCAGTGTTGGGGGAGGGGGTGATCGGTGTTGGGGGAGGTGGGTGATCGGTGTTGGGGGTGGGGGGATCAGTGTTGGGGGAGGGGGTGATCGGTGTTGGGGAGGGGTGATCGGTGTTGGGGGAGGGGGTGATTGTTGTTGGGGGAGGGGTGATCGGTGTTGGGGACGGGGTGATCGGTGTTGGAGGAGGGGTGATCGGTGTTGGGGGAGGGTGGATCGATGTTGGGAGATGGGGTGATTGTTGTTGGGGGAGGTGTGATCTGTGTTGGGGGAGGGTGGATCGATGTTGGGGGAGGGGGTGATTGTTGTTGGGGGAGGTGTGATCGGTGTTGGGGAAGGGGGTGTTCGGTGTTGTGGGAGGGGTGATTGGTGTTGGGTGAGGGGGGTGATCGGTGTTAGGGGAGGGGTGATCGGTGTTGGGAGAGGGGGTGATTGTTGTTGGGGGAGGGGTGATCGGTGTTGGGGAAGGGGGGTGATCGATGTTGGGGGAGGGGATGATCGGTGTTGGGGGAGGGGGGTGATCGGTGTTGGGGGAGGGGGGGGTGACTGTTGTTGGGGGAGGGGTGATCGGTGTTGGGGAAGGAGGCTGATCGGTGTTTGGGACGGCAGGTGATCGGTGTTGGGGGAGGCAGGTGATCGGTGTTGGGGGAGGGGTGAATCGGTGTTGGTAGAGGGGGTGATTGTTGTTGGAGGAGGGGTGATCGGTGTTGGGGAGGGTGTGAACGGTGTTGGGGGAGGGTGATCGGTGTTGGGGGAGGGGGGCAATCGGTGTTGGGGGAGGGTGGATCGTTGTTGGGAGAGGGGGTGATTGTTGTTGGGGGAGGGGGGGATCAGTGTTGGGGGGGGGTGATCGGTGTTGGGGGAGGGGAGTGATCGGTGTTGGGGGTGGGGGGATCAGTGTTGGGGGAGGGGGTGATCGGTGTTGGGAGAGGGGTGATTGCTGTTGGGGGAGGGGGGTGATCGGTGTTGGGAGAGGGGTGATTGGTGTTGGGAGAAGGGGTGATTGTTGTTGTGGGAGGGGTGATCGGTGTTGAGGAAGGGGTGATCGGTGTTGGAGGAGGGGTGATCGGTGTAAAGGGAGGGGTGATCGGTGTTGGGAGAGGGGGTGATTGTTGTTGGGGTAGGGGTGATCGGTGTTGGGGGACGGGGTGATCGGTGTTGGGGGAGGGGGGATCAGTGTTGGGGGAGGGGGATGATCGGTGTTGGGGGAGGGTGGATCGGTGTTGGGGGAGGCAGGTGATCGGTGTTGGGGGAGGGGTGTGGACGGTGTTGGGGGAGGGGTGATCGGTGTTGGGTGAGGGGTGGATTGGTGTTGGGGGAGGGGGTGATCGGTTTTGGGGGAGGGTGGATCGTTTTTGGGAGAGGGGTTGATTGTTGTTGTGGGAGGGGTGATCGGTGTTGGGGGAGGGGGTGATCTGTGCTGGGGGAGGGGTGATCGGTGTTGGGGAAGGGGTGTGATCGGTGTTGGGGGAGGGGTGATCAGTGTTGGGGGAGGGGGGGGTGATCGGTGTTGGGGGAGGGGTGATCGGTGTTGGGGGAGTGGTGATCGGTGTTGGGGGAGGGGGGTGATCGGTGTTGGGGGAGGGGGGTGATCGGTGTTGGGGGAGGGTCGATCGGTGTTGGGAGAGGGGGTGATCGGTGTTGGGGGAGGGGGGGATCGGTGTTGGGGGAGGGGGGATCAGTGTTGGGGAGGGGGGGTGATCGGTGTTGGGGGAGGGGTGATTGGTGTTGGGAGAGGGGGTGATCAGTGTTGAGGTAGGAGTGATCGGTGTTGGGGGAGGGGGGATCAGTGTTGTGGGAGGCAGGTGATCGGTGTTGGGGGAGGGGTGATATGTGTTGGAGGAGGGGTGATCGGTGTAGGGGGAGGGGGGTGATCGGTGCTGGGGGAGGGGGGTGATCGGTGTTGGGGGAGGGGGGATCAGTGTTGGGGGAGGGGGTGATCATTGTTGGGGGAGGGGTGATTGGTGTTGGGTGAGGGGGGGTGATCGGTGTTAGGGGAGGGGTGATCGGTGTTGGGGGAGGGGGGGATCAGTGTTGGGGGAGGGTGAATCGTTGTTGGGGGAGCGGTGTGAGCGATGTTGGCAGAGGGTGGATCGGTGTTGGGGGAGGGGGGTGATTGTTGGGGGAGGGGTGATCGGTGTTGGGGGAGGGGTGATCGGTGTTGGGGGAAGGGGGCAATCGGTGTTGGTGGAGGGGGGATCAGTGTTGGGGGAGGGGGGTGATCATTGTTGGGGGAGGGGTGATTGTTGGGGAAGGGGGGATCAGTGTTGGGGGATGGGGGATCAGTGTTGGGGGAGGGGGTGATCGGTGTTGGAGGAGGGGTGATCGGTGTTGGGGAAGGGGGGGTGATCGGTGTTGGGGGAGGGGGGTGATCGGTGTTGGGGGAGGGGGAATCAGTGTTGGGGGAGAGGGTGATCATTGTTGGGGGAGTGGTGATTTGTGTGGGGGAGGGGGGTGATCGGTGTTGGGGGAGGGGTGATCGGTGTTGGGGGAGGGGGGTGATCAGTGTTGTGGGCGGGGTGATCGGTGTTGCGGGGGTGATCGTTGTTGGGAGAGGGGGTGGTCGGTGTTGGGGGAGGGGGGGTGATCGCTGTTGGGGGAGGGGGATCAGTGTTGGGGGAGGGGATGATCGGTGTTGGGGGAGGGGGGCAATTGGTGTTGGTGGTGGTGTCATTGTTGTTGGGGGAGGGGTGATCGGTGTTGGGGGGGTGATCGGTGTTGGGGGAGGGGGGATCAGTGTTGGGGGAGGGGGTGATCGGTGTTGGGGGAGGGGGTTGATAGGTGTTGGGGGATGGGTGATCGGTGTTGGGGGAGAGGGTGATTGGTGTTGGAGGAAGGGGAGATCGGTGTTGGGGGAGGGGGTGATCAGTGTTGGGGGAGGGGGGATCAGTGTTGGGGTAGAAGGCAATCGGTGTTGGGGGAGGGTGGATCGGTGTTGGGAGGGGGGTGATTGTTGTTGGGGGAGGGGTGATCGGTTTTGGGGGAGGGGGTGATCGGTGTTGGGGGAGGGGGGATCGGTGTTGGGGGAGGGGGTGATCAGTGTTGGGGGAGGGGGGATCAGTGTTGGGGGAGGGGGTGATCGGTGTTGGGGGAGGGGTGATTGGTGTTGGGGTAGGGTGGTGATCGGTGTTGGGGGAGGGTGGATCGGTGTTGGGGGAGGGGGGATCAGTGTTGGGGCAGGGTGGATCGTTGTTGGGGGAGCGGTGTGAGCGATGTTGGCAGAGGGTGGATCGGTGTTGGGGGAGGGGGTGATTGTTGGGGGAGGGGTGATCGGTGTTGGGGGAGGGGTGATCGGTGTTGGGGGAAGGGGGCAATCGGTGTTGGTGGAGGGGGGATCAGTGTTGGGGGAGGGGGGTGATCATTGTTGGGGGAGGGGTGATTGTTGGGGGAGGGGGGATCAGTGTTGGGGGATGGGGGATCAGTGTTGGGGGAGGGGGTGATCAGTGTTGGAGGAGGGGTGATCGGTGTTGGGGAAGGGGGGTGATCGGTGTTGGGGGAGGGGGGTGATCGGTGTTGGGGGAGGGGTGATTTGTGTTGGGGGGGGTGATCGGTGTTGGGGGAGGGGTGATCGGTGTTGTGTGCGGGGTGATCGGTGTTGGGGGGGTGATCGTTGTTGGGAGAGGGGTGATCGGTGTTGGGGGGGGTGATCGGTGTTGGGGGAGGGTGGATTGTTGTTGGGAGAGGGGTTGATCGGTGTTGGGGGAGGGTTGATCGGTGTTGGGGGAGGGGGTGATCGCTGTTGGGGGAGGGGGATCAGTGTTGGGGGTGGGGGTGATCGGTGTTGGGGGAGGGGGGCAATTGGTGTTGGGGGTGGGGTCATTGTTGTTGGGGGAGGGGTGATCGGTGTTGGGGGGGGTGATCGGTGTTGGGGGAGGTTGGATCAGTGTTGGGGGAGGGGGTGATCGGTGTTGGGGGAGGGCGTTGATCGGTGTTGGGGGAGGGGTGATCGGTGTTGGGGGAGAGGGTGATTGGTGTTGGAGGAGGGGGGATCAGTGTTGGGGGAGGGGGTGATCGGTGTTGGGGGAGGGGGGCAATCGGTGTTTGGGGAGGGTGGATCGGTGTTGGGAGAGGGGGTGATTGTTGTTGGGGGAGGGGTGATCAGTGTTGTGGGAGGGGGGTGATCGGTGTTGGTGGAGGGGGTGATCGGTGTTGGGGGAGGGGTGATCAGTGTTGGGGGAGGGGGGATCAGTGTTGGGGGAGGGGGTGATCGGTGTTGGGGGAGTGGTGATTGGTGTTGGGGTAGGGGGGTGATCGGTGTTGGGGGAGGGTGGATCGGTGTTGGGGGAGGGGTGATTGGTGTTGGGGGAGGGGTGATCGGTGTTGGGGTAGTGGGGTGATCGGTGTTGGGGTGGGTGGATCGGTGTTGGGAGAGGGGGTGATTGTTGTTGGGGGAGGTGTGATCGGTGTTGGGGAAGGGGGTGTTCGGTGTTGGGGGACGGGTGATTGGTGTTGGGTGAGGGGGGTGATCGGTGTTAGGGGAGGGGTGATCGGTGTTGGGAGAGGGGGTGATTGTTGTTGGGGGAGGGGTGATCGGTGTTGGGGGAGGGGGTGATCGGTGTTGGGGGAGGGGGGATCAGTGTTGGGGGAGGGGGATGATCGGTGTTGGGGAGGGTGGATCGGTGTTGGGGGAGTCAGGTGATCGGTGTTGGGGGAGGGGGTGGACGGTGTTGGGGGAGCGGTGATCGGTGTTGGGGGAGGGTGTGATCGGTGTTGGGGGATGGGGGCAATCAGTGTTGGGGGAGGGTGGATCGGTGTTGGGAGAGGGGGTGAACGTTGTTGGGGGAGGGTGATCGGTGATGGGGGAGGGGGTGATCGGTGTTGGGGGAGGGGGGTGATCGGTGTTGGGGGTGGGGGGATCAGTGTTGGGGGAGGGGGTGATCGGTGTTGGGAGAGGGGTGATTGCTGTTGGGGGAGGGGGGTGATCGGTGTTGGGAGAGGGGTGATTGGTGTTGGGAGAAGGGGTGATTGTTGTTGTGGGAGGGGTGATCGGTCTTGAGGAAGGGGTGATCGGTGTTGGAGGAGGGGTGATCGGTGTAAAGGGAGGGGTGATCGGTGTTGGGAGAGGGGGTGATTGTTGTTGGGGTAGGGGTGATCGGTGTTGGGGGAGGGGGTGATTGGTGTTGGGGGAGGGGGGATCAGTGTTGGGGGAGGGGGATGATCGGTGTTGGGGGAGGGTGGATCGGTGTTGGGGGAGGCAGGTGATCGGTGTTGGGGGAGGGGGTGGACGGTGTTGGGGCAGGGGTGATCGGTGTTGGGTGAGGGGTGGATTGGTGTTGGGGGAGGGGGTGATCGGTTTTGGGGGAGGGTGGATCGTTTTTGGGAGAGGGGTTGATTGTTGTTGTGGGAGGGGTGATCGGTGTTGGGGGAGGGGGTGATCGGTGTTGGGGGAGGGGTGATCGGTGTTGGGGAAGGGGGGTGATCGGTGTTGGGGGAGGGGTGATCGGTGTTGGGGGAGGGGGGGTGATCGGTGTTGGGGGAGGGGTGATCGGTGTTGGGGGAGTGGTGATCGGTGTTAGGGGAGGGGGGTGATCGGTGTTGGGGGAGGGGGGTGATCGGTGTTGGGGGAGGGTGGATCGGTGTTGGGAGAGGGGGTGATCGGTGTTGGGGGAGGGGGGGTATCGGTGTTGGGGGAGGGGGGATCAGTGTTGGGGGAGGGGGGTGATCGGTGTTGGGGGAGTGGTGATTGGTGTTGGGAGAGGGGGTGATCAGTGTTGAGGTAGGAGTGATCGGTGTTGGGGGAGGGGGGATCAGTGTTGGGGGAGGCAGGTGATCGGTGTTGGGGGAGGGGTGATCGGTGTTGGAGGAGGGGTGATCGGTGTAGGGGGAGGGTGGATCGTTGTTGGGAGAGGGGGTGATTGTTGTTGGGGGAGGGGTGATCGCTGTCGGGGAAGGGGGGTGATCGGTGTTGGGGGAGGGGGGTGATCGGTGTTGGGGGAGGGGGGATCAGTGTTGGGGGAGGGGGTGATCATTGTTGGGGGAGGGGTGATTGGTGTTGTGTGAGGGGGGTGATCGGTGTTAGGGGAGGGGTGATCGGTGTTGGGGGAGGGGGGATCAGTGTTGGGGGAGTGTGAATCGTTGTTGGGGGAGCGGTGTGAGCGATGTTGGCAGAGGGTGGATCGGTGTTGGGGGAGGGGGTGATTGTTGGGGGAGGGGTGATCGGTGTTGGGGGAGGGGTGATCGGTGTTGGGGGAAGGGGGCAATCGGTGTTGGTGGAGGGGGGATCAGTGTTGGGGGAGGGGGTGATCATTGTTGGGGGAGGGGTGATTGTTGGGGGAGGGGGGATCAGTGTTGGCGGATCGGGGATCAGTGTTGGGGGAGGGGGTGATCGGTGTTGGAGGAGGGGTGATCGGTGTTGGGGAAGGGGGGGTGAGCGGTGTTGGGGGAGGGGGGTGATCAGTGTTGGGGGAGGGGGAATCAGTGTTGGGGGAGGGGGTGATCATTGTTGGGGGAGGGGTGATTTGTGTGGGGGAGGGGGGTGATCGGTGTTGGGGGAGGGGTGATTTGTGTTGGGGGAGGTGGGTGATCAGTGTTGTGGGCGGGGTGATCGGTGTTGGGGGGGTTGATCGTTGTTGGGAGAGGGGGTGATCGGTGTTGGGGAGGGGTGATCGGTGTTGGGGGAGGGTGGATCGTTGTTGGGAGAGGGGGGTGATCGGTGTTGGGGGAGGGGTGGTCGGTGTTGGGGGAGGGGGGTGATCGCTGTTGGGGGAGGGGGATCAGTGTTGTGGGAGGGGGTGATCGGTGTTGGGGGAGGGGGGCAATTGGTGTTGGGGGTGGGGTCATTGTTGTTGGGGGAGGGGTGATCGGTGTTGGGGGGGTGATCGGTGTTGGGGGAGGGGGGATCAGTGTTGGGGGAGGGGGTGATCGGTGTTGGGGGAGGGGGTTGATAGGTGTTGGGGGATGGGTGATCGGTGTTGGGGGAGAGGGTGATTGGTGTTGGAGGCGGGGGGGATCGGTGTTGGGGGAGGGGGTGATCAGTGTTGGGGGAGGGGGGATCAGTGTTGGGGTAGGGGGTGATCGGTGTTGGGGGAGGGGGGCAATCGGTGTTGGGGGAGGGTGGATCTGTGTTGGGAGGGGGGTGATTGTTGTTGGGGGAGGGGTGATCGGTTTTGGGGGAGGGGGGTGATCGGTGTTGGGGGAGGGGGGATCGGTGTTGGGGGAGGGGGTGATCAGTGTTGGCGGAGGGGGGATCAGTGTTGGGGGAGGGGGTGATCGGTGTTGGGGGAGGGGTGATTGGTGTTGGCGGTAGGGTGGTGATCGGTGTTGGGGGAGGGTGGATCGGTGTTGGGGGAGGGGGGATCAGTGTTGGGGGAGGGTGGATCGTTGTTGGGGAGCGGTGTGAGCGATGTTGGCAGAGGGTGGATCGGTGTTGGGGGAGGGGGTGATTGTTGGGGGGAGGGGTGATCGGTGTTGGGGGAGGGGTGATCGGTGTTGGGGGAAGGGGGCAATCGGTGTTGGTGGAGGGGGGATCAGTGTTGGGGGAGGGGGTGATCATTGTTGGGGGAGGGGTGATTGTTGGGGGAGGGGGGATCAGTGTTGGGGGATGGGGGATCAGTGTTGGGGGAGGGGGTGATCAGTGTTGGAGGAGGGGTGATCGGTGTTGGGGAAGGGGGGTGATCGGTGTTGGGGGAGGGGTGATCGGTGTTGGGGGAGGGGGGTGATCAGTGTTGTGGGCGGGGTGATCGGTGTTGCGGGGGTGATCGTTGTTGGGAGAGGGGGTGGTCGGTGTTGGGGGAGGGGGGTGATCGCTGTTGGGGGAGGGGGATCAGTGTTGGGGGAGGGGATGATCGGTGTTGGGGGAGGGGGGCAATTGGTGTTGGTGGTGGTGTCATTGTTGTTGGGGGAGGGGTGATCGGTGTTGGGGGGGTGATCGGTGTTGGGGGAGGGGGGATCAGTGTTGGGGGAGGGGGTGATCGGTGTTGGGGGAGGGGGTTGATAGGTGTTGGGGGATGGGTGATCGGTGTTGGGGGAGAGGGTGATTGGTGTTGGAGGAAGGGGAGATCGGTGTTGGGGGAGGGGGGTGATCAGTGTTGGGGGAGGGGGGATCAGTGTTGGGGTAGAAGGCAATCGGTGTTGGGGGAGGGTGGATCGGTGTTGGGAGGGGGGTGATTGTTGTTGGGGGAGGGGTGATCGGTTTTGGGGGAGGGGGTGATCGGTGTTGGGGGAGGGGGGATCGGTGTTGGGGGAGGGGGTGATCAGTGTTGGGGGAGGGGGGATCAGTGTTGGGGGAGGGGGTGATCGGTGTTGGGGGAGGGGTGATTGGTGTTGGGGTAGGGTGGTGATCGGTGTTGGGGGAGGGTGGATCGGTGTTGGGGGAGGGGGGATCAGTGTTGGGGCAGGGTGGATCGTTGTTGGGGGAGCGGTGTGAGCGATGTTGGCAGAGGGTGGATCGGTGTTGGGGGAGGGGGTGATTGTTGGGGGAGGGGTGATCGGTGTTGGGGGAGGGGTGATCGGTGTTGGGGGAAGGGGGCAATCGGTGTTGGTGGAGGGGGGATCAGTGTTGGGGGAGGGGGTGATCATTGTTGGGGGAGGGGTGATTGTTGGGGGAGGGGGGATCAGTGTTGGGGGATGGGGGATCAGTGTTGGGGGAGGGGGTGATCAGTGTTGGAGGAGGGGTGATCGGTGTTGGGGAAGGGGGGTGATCGGTGTTGGGGGAGGGGGGGTGATCGGTGTTGGGGGAGGGGTGATTTGTGTTGGGGGGGGTGATCGGTGTTGGGGGAGGGGTGATCGGTGTTGTGTGCGGGGTGATCGGTGTTGGGGGGGTGATCGTTGTTGGGAGAGGGGTGATCGGTGTTGGGGGGGGTGATCGGTGTTGGGGGAGGGTGGATTGTTGTTGGGAGAGGGGTTGATCGGTGTTGGGGGAGGGTTGATCGGTGTTGGGGGAGGGGGTGATCGCTGTTGGGGGAGGGGGATCAGTGTTGGGGGTGGGGGTGATCGGTGTTGGGGGAGGGGGGCAATTGGTGTTGGGGGTGGGGTCATTGTTGTTGGGGGAGGGGTGATCGGTGTTGGGGGGGGTGATCGGTGTTGGGGGAGGTTGGATCAGTGTTGGGGGAGGGGGTGATCGGTGTTGGGGGAGGGCGTTGATCGGTGTTGGGGGAGGGGTGATCGGTGTTGGGGGAGAGGGTGATTGGTGTTGGAGGAGGGGGGATCAGTGTTGGGGGAGGGGGTGATCGGTGTTGGGGGAGGGGGGCAATCGGTGTTTGGGGAGGGTGGATCGGTGTTGGGAGAGGGGGGTGATTGTTGTTGGGGGAGGGGTGATCAGTGTTGTGGGAGGGGGGTGATCGGTGTTGGTGGAGGGGGTGATCGGTGTTGGGGGAGGGGTGATCAGTGTTGGGGGAGGGGGGATCAGTGTTGGGGGAGGGGGTGATCGGTGTTGGGGGAGTGGTGATTGGTGTTGGGGTAGGGGGGTGATCGGTGTTGGGGGAGGGTGGATCGGTGTTGGGGGAGGGGTGATTGGTGTTGGGGGAGGGGTGATCGGTGTTGGGGTAGTGGGGTGATCGGTGTTGGGGTGGGTGGATCGGTGTTGGGAGAGGGGGTGATTGTTGTTGGGGGAGGTGTGATCGGTGTTGGGGAAGGGGGTGTTCGGTGTTGGGGGACGGGTGATTGGTGTTGGGTGAGGGGGGTGATCGGTGTTAGGGGAGGGGTGATCGGTGTTGGGAGAGGGGGTGATTGTTGTTGGGGGAGGGGTGATCGGTGTTGGGGGAGGGGGTGATCGGTGTTGGGGGAGGGGGGATCAGTGTTGGGGGAGGGGGATGATCGGTGTTGGGGAGGGTGGATCGGTGTTGGGGGAGTCAGGTGATCGGTGTTGGGGGAGGGGGTGGACGGTGTTGGGGGAGGGGTGATCGGTGTTGGGGGAGGGTGTGATCGGTGTTGGGGGATGGGGGCAATCAGTGTTGGGGGAGGGTGGATCGGTGTTGGGAGAGGGGGTGAACGTTGTTGGGGGAGGGTGATCGGTGATGGGGGAGGGGGGCAATCAGTGTTGGGGGAGGGTGGATCGTTGTTGGGAGAGGGGGTGATAGTTGTTGGGGGAGGGGGGATCAGTGTTGGGGGAGGGGGTGATCGGTGTTGGGGGAGGGGGGTGATCGGTGTTGGGGGTGGGGGGATCAGTGTTGGGGGAGGGGGTGATCGGTGTTGGGAGAGGGGTGATTGCTGTTGGGGGAGGGGGGTGATCGGTGTTGGGAGAGGGGTGATTGGTGTTGGGAGAAGGGGTGATTGTTGTTGTGGGAGGGGTGATCGGTCTTGAGGAAGGGGTGATCGGTGTTGGAGGAGGGGTGATCGGTGTAAAGGGAGGGGTGATCGGTGTTGGGAGAGGGGGGTGATTGTTGTTGGGGTAGGGGTGATCGGTGTTGGGGGAGGGGGTGATTGGTGTTGGGGGAGGGGGGATCAGTGTTGGGGGAGGGGGATGATCGGTGTTGGGGGAGGGTGGATCGGTGTTGGGGGAGGCAGGTGATCGGTGTTGGGGGAGGGGGTGGACGGTGTTGGGGCAGGGGTGATCGGTGTTGGGTGAGGGGTGGATTGGTGTTGGGGGAGGGGGGTGATCGGTTTTGGGGGAGGGTGGATCGTTTTTGGGAGAGGGGTTGATTGTTGTTGTGGGAGGGGTGATCGGTGTTGGGGGAGGGGGTGATCGGTGTTGGGGGAGGGGTGATCGGTGTTGGGGAAGGGGGGTGATCGGTGTTGGGGGAGGGGTGATCGGTGTTGGGGGAGGGGGGGTGATCGGTGTTGGGGGAGGGGTGATCGTTGTTGGGGGAGTGGTGATCGGTGTTAGGGGAGGGGGGTGATCGGTGTTGGGGGAGGGGGGGTGATCGGTGTTGGGGGAGGGTGGATCGGTGTTGGGAGAGGGGGTGATCGGTGTTGGGGGAGGGGGGTATCGGTGTTGGGGGAGGGGGGATCAGTGTTGGGGGAGGGGGGTGATCGGTGTTGGGGGAGTGGTGATTGGTGTTGGGAGAGGGGGGTGATCAGTGTTGAGGTAGGAGTGATCGGTGTTGGGGGAGGGGGGATCAGTGTTGGGGGAGGCAGGTGATCGGTGTTGGGGGAGGGGTGATCGGTGTTGGAGGAGGGGTGATCGGTGTAGGGGGAGGGTGGATCGTTGTTGGGAGAGGGGGTGATTGTTGTTGGGGGAGGGGTGATCGGTGTCGGGGAAGGGGGGTGATCGGTGTTGGGGGAGGGGGGGTGATCGGTGTTGGGGGAGGGGGGATCAGTGTTGGGGGAGGGGGTGATCATTGTTGGGGGAGGGGTGATTGGTGTTGTGTGAGGGGGGTGATCGGTGTTAGGGGAGGGGTGATCGGTGTTGGGGGAGGGGGGATCAGTGTTGGGGGAGTGTGAATCGTTGTTGGGGGAGCGGTGTGAGCGATGTTGGCAGAGGGTGGATCGGTGTTGGGGGAGGGGGGTGATTGTTGGGGGAGGGGTGATCGGTGTTGGGGGAGGGGTGATCGGTGTTGGGGGAAGGGGGCAATCGGTGTTGGTGGAGGGGGGATCAGTGTTGGGGGAGGGGGTGATCATTGTTGGGGGAGGGGTGATTGTTGGGGGAGGGGGGATCAGTGTTGGCGGATCGGGGATCAGTGTTGGGGGAGGGGGTGATCGGTGTTGGAGGAGGGGTGATCGGTGTTGGGGAAGGGGGGTGAGCGGTGTTGGGGGAGGGGGTGATCAGTGTTGGGGGAGGGGGAATCAGTGTTGGGGGAGGGGGTGATCATTGTTGGGGGAGGGGTGATTTGTGTGGGGGAGGGGGGTGATCGGTGTTGGGGGAGGGGTGATTTGTGTTGGGGGAGGTGGGTGATCAGTGTTGTGGGCGGGGGTGATCGGTGTTGGGGGGGTTGATCGTTGTTGGGAGAGGGGGGTGATCGGTGTTGGGGAGGGGTGATCGGTGTTGGGGGAGGGTGGATCGTTGTTGGGAGAGGGGGGTGATCGGTGTTGGGGGAGGGGTGGTCGGTGTTGGGGGAGGGGGGTGATCGCTGTTGGGGGAGGGGGATCAGTGTTGGGGGAGGGGGTGATCGGTGTTGGGGGAGGGGGGCAATTGGTGTTGGGGGTGGGGTCATTGTTGTTGGGGGAGGGGTGATCGGTGTTGGGGGGGTGATCGGTGTTGGGGGAGGGGGGATCAGTGTTGGGGGAGGGGGGTGATCGGTGTTGGGGGAGGGGGTTGATAGGTGTTGGGGGATGGGTGATCGGTGTTGGGGGAGAGGGTGATTGGTGTTGGAGGCGGGGGGGATCGGTGTTGGGGGAGGGGGTGATCAGTGTTGGGGGAGGGGGGATCAGTGTTGGGGTAGGGGGTGATCGGTGTTGGGGGAGGGGGGCAATCGGTGTTGGGGGAGGGTGGATCGGTGTTGGGAGGGGGGTGATTGTTGTTGGGGGAGGGGTGATCGGTTTTGGGGGAGGGGGTGATCGGTGTTGGGGGAGGGGGGATCGGTGTTGGGGGAGGGGGTGATCAGTGTTGGCGGAGGGGGGATCAGTGTTGGGGGAGGGGGTGATCGGTGTTGGGGGAGGGGTGATTGGTGTTGGCGGTAGGGTGGTGATCGGTGTTGGGGGAGGGTGGATCGGTGTTGGGGGAGGGGGGATCAGTGTTGGGGGAGGGTGGATCGTTGTTGGGGAGCGGTGTGAGCGATGTTGGCAGAGGGTGGATCGGTGTTGGGGGAGGGGGTGATTGTTGGGGGAGGGGTGATCGGTGTTGGGGGAGGGGTGATCGGTGTTGGGGGAAGGGGGCAATCGGTGTTGGTGGAGGGGGGATCAGTGTTGGGGGAGGGGGTGATCATTGTTGGGGGAGGGGTGATTGTTGGGGGAGGGGGGATCAGTGTTGGGGGATGGGGGATCAGTGTTGGGGGAGGGGGTGATCAGTGTTGGAGGAGGGGTGATCGGTGTTGGGGAAGGGGGGTGATCGGTGTTGGGGGAGGGGGGTGATCGGTGTTGGGGGAGGGGGGATCAGTGTTGGGGGAGGGGGTGATCATTGTTGGGGGAGGGGTGATTTGTGTTGGGGGAGGGGGGTGATCGGTGTTGGGGGAGGGGTGATCAGTGTTGTGGGCGGGGTGATCGGTGTTGGGGGGGTGATCGTTGTTGGGAGAGGGGGGTGATCGGTGTTGGGGGGGTGATCGGTGTTGGAGGAGGGTGGATTGTTGTTGGGAGAGGGGTTGATCGGTGTTGGGGGAGGGGTGATCGGTGTTGGGGGAGGGGGTGATCGCTGTTGGGGGAGGGGGATCAGTGTTGGGGGAGGGGGTGATCGGTGTTGGGGGAGGGGGGCAATTGGTGTTGGGGGTGGGATCATTGTTGTTGGGGGAGGGGTGATCGTTGTTGGGGGGGTGATCGGTGTTGGGGGAGGGGGGATCAGTTTTGGGGGAGGGGGTGATCGGTGTTGGGGGAGGGAGTTGATCGGTGTTGGGGGAGGGGTGATCGGTGTTGGGGGAGAGGGTGATTGGTGTTGGAGGAGGTGGGATCAGTGTTGGGGGAGGGGGTGATCGGTGTTGGGGGAGGGGGGCAATCGCTGTTTGGGGAGGGTGGATCGGTGTTGGGAGAGGGGGTGATTGTTGTTGGGGGAGGGGTGATCGTTGTTGGGGGAGGGGGGTGATCGGTGTTGGTGGAGGGGGTGATCGGTGTTGGGGGAGGGGTGATCAGTGTTGGGGGAGGGGGGATCAGTTTTGGGGGAGGGGGTGATCGGTGTTGGGGGAGGGGTGATTGGTGTTGGGGTAGGGGGGTGATCGGTGTTGGGGGAGGGTGGATCGGTGTTGGGGGAGGGGTGATCGGTGTTGGGGGAGGGGTGATCGGTGTTGGGGTAGTGGGGGTGATCGGTGTTGGGGTGGGTGGATCGGTGTTGGGAGAGTGGGTGATCGGTGTTGGGGGAGGGGGGTTCAGTGTTAGGGGAGGGGGTGATCGGTGTTGGGGGAGGTGGGTGATCGGTGTTGGGGGTGGGGGAATCAGTGTTGGGGGAGGCGGTGATCGGTGTTGGGGGAGGGGTGATCGGTGTTGGGGGAGGGGGTGATTGTTGTTGGGGGAGGGGTGATCGGTGTTGGGGAAGGGGTGATCGGTGTTGGAGGAGGGGTGATCGGTGTTGGGGGAGGGTGGATCGATGTTGGGAGAGGGGGTGATTGTTGTTGGGGGAGGGTGGATCGGTGTTGGGGAAGGGGGTGTTCGGTGTTGGGGGAGGGGTGATTGGTGTTGGGTGAGGGGGGTGATCGGTGTTAGGGGAGGGGTGATCGGTGTTGGGAGAGGGGGTGATTGTTGTTGGGGGAGGGGTGATCGGTGTTGGGGGAGGGGGGTGATCGGTGTTGGGGGAGGGGGGGATCAGTGTTGGGGGAGGGGGATGATCGGTGTTGGGGGAGGGTGGATCGGTGTTGGGGGAGGCAGGTGATCGGTGTTGGGGGAGGGGGTGGACGGTGTTGGGTGAGGGGTGATTGGTGTTGGGGGAGGGGGGATCAGTGTTGGGGGAGGGTGTGATCGGTGTTGGGGGATGGGGGCAATCGGTGTTGGGGGAGGGTGGATCGGTGTTGGGAGAGGGGGTGATTGTTGTTGGGGGAGGGGTGATCGGTGTTGGGGAAGGGGGGTGATCGATGTTGGGGGAGGGGATGATCGGTGTTGGGGGAGGGGGGTGATCGGTGTTGGGGGAGGGGGGTTGATTGTTGTTGGGGGAGGGGTGATCGGTGTTGGGGAAGGAGGGTGATCGGTGTTTGGGACGGCAGGTGATCGGTGTTGGGGGAGGCAGGTGATCGGTGTTGGGGGAGGGGTGAATCGGTGTTGGTAGAGGGGGTGATTGTTGTTGGAGGAGGGGTGATCGGTGTTGGGGAGGGGGGTGAACGGTGTTGGGGGAGGGTGTTCGGTGTTGGGGGAGGGGGGCAATCGGTGTTGGGGGAGGGTGGATCGTTGTTGGGAGAGGGGGTGATTGTTGTTGGGGGAGGGTGGATCGGTGTTGGGAGAGGGGGTGATCGGTGTTGGGGGAGGGGGGATCAGTGTTGGGGGAGGGGGTGATCGGTGTTGGGGGAGGGGGGTGATCGGTGTTGGGGGTGGGGGGATCAGTGTTGGGGGAGGGGGTGATCGGTGTTGGGGGAGGGGTGATTGCTGTTGGGGGAAGGGGGTGATCGGTGTTGTGAGAGGGGTGATTGGTGTTGGGAGAACGGGTGATTGTTGTTGTGGGAGGAGTGATCGGTGTTGTGGAAGGGGGGTGATCGGTGTTGGGGGAGGGGTGATTGGTGTTGGGAGAGGGGGGTGATCAGTGTTGAGGGAGGTGTGTTCGGTGTTGAGGAAGGGGTGATCGCTGTTGGAGGAGGGGTGATCGGTGCTAGGGGAGGGGTGAACGGTGTTGGAGGAGGGGTGATCGGTGTTGGGGGAGGGTGGATCGATGTTGGGAGAGGGGGTGATTGTTGTTGGGGGAGGGTGGATCGGTGTTGGGGAAGGGGGTGTTCGGTGTTGGGGGAGGGGTGATTGGTGTTGGGTGAGGGGGGTGATCGGTGTTAGGGGAGGGGTGATCGGTGTTGGGAGAGGGGGTGATTGTTGTTGGGGGAGGGGTGATCGGTGTTGGGGGAGGGGGTGATCGGTGTTGGGGGAGGGGGGATCAGTGTTGGGGGAGGGGGATGATCGGTGTTGGGGGAGGGTGGATCGGTGTTGGGGGAGGCAGGTGATCGGTGTTGGGGGAGGGGGTGGACGGTGTTGGGTGAGGGGTGATTGGTGTTGGGGGAGGGGGGATCAGTGTTGGGGGAGGGTGTGATCGGTGTTGGGGGATGGGGGCAATCGGTGTTGGGGGAGGGTGGATCGGTGTTGGGAGAGGGGGTGATTGTTGTTGGGGGAGGGGTGATCGGTGTTGGGGAAGGGGGGTGATCGATGTTGGGGGAGGGGATGATCGGTGTTGGGGGAGGGGGGTGATCGGTGTTGGGGGAGGGGGGGTGATTGTTGTTGGGGGAGGGGTGATCGGTGTTGGGGAAGGAGGGTGATCGGTGTTTGGGACGGCAGGTGATCGGTGTTGGGGGAGGCAGGTGATCGGTGTTGGGGGAGGGGTGAATCGGTGTTGGTAGAGGGGGTGATTGTTGTTGGAGGAGGGGTGATCGGTGTTGGGGAGGGGGTGAACGGTGTTGGGGGAGGGTGTTCGGTGTTGGGGGAGGGGGGCAATCGGTGTTGGGGGAGGGTGGATCGGTGTTGGGAGAGGGGGTGATCGGTGTTGGGGGAGGGGGGATCAGTGTTGGGGGAGGGGGTGATCGGTGTTGGGGGAGGGGGGTGATCGGTGTTGGGGGTGGGGAGATCAGTGTTGGGGGAGGGGGTGATCGGTGTTGGGGGAGGGGTGATTGCTGTTGGGGGAAGGGGGTGATCGGTGTTGTGAGAGGGGTGATTGGTGTTGGGAGAACGGGTGATTGTTGTTGTGGGAGGGGTGATCGGTGTTGTGGAAGGGGGGGTGATCGGTGTTGGGGGAGGGGTGATTGGTGTTGGGAGAGGGGGGTGATCAGTGTTGAGGGAGGTGTGTTCGGTGTTGAGGAAGGGGTGATCGCTGTTGGAGGAGGGGGTGAACGGTGTTGGGAGAGGGGGTGATTGTTGTTGGGGTAGGTGTGATCGGTGTTGGGGGAGGGGGTGATCGGTGTTGGGGGAGGGGGGATCAGTGTTGGGGGTGGGGGGGTGATCGGTGTTGGGGGAGGGTGGATCGGTGTTGGGGGAGGCAGGTGATCGGTGTTGGGGGAGGGGGTGGACGGTGTTGGGGGAGGGGTGATCGGTGTTGGGGGAGGGGTGGATTGGTGTTGGTGGAGGGGGGTGATCGGTGTTGGGGGAGGGTGGATCGTTTTTGGGAGAGGGGTTGATTGTTGTTGTGGGAGGGGTGATCGGTGTTGGGGAAGGGGGGTGATCGGTGTTGGGGGAGGGGTGATCGGTGTTGGGGGAGGGGGGTGATCGGTGTTGGGGGGAGTGGTGATCAGTGTTGGGGGAGGGGGGTGATCGGTGTTGGGGGAGGGGGGTGATCGGTGTTGGGGGAGGGTGGATCGGTGTTGGGAGAGGGGGTGATCGGTGCTGGGGGAGGGGGGTGATCGGTGTTGGGGGAGGGGGGATCAGTGTTGGGGGAGGGGGTGATCGGTGTTGGGGGCGTGGTGATTGGTGTTGGGAGAGGGGGGTGATCAGTGTTGGGGGAGGGGGTGATCGGTGTTGGGGGAGGGGGGCAATTTGTGTTTGGGGAGGGTGGATCGGTGTTGGGAGAGGGGGGTGATTGTTGTTGGGGGAGGGGTGATCAGTGTTGGGGGAGGGGGGTGATCGGTGTTGGTGGAGGGGGTGATCGGTGTTGGGGGAGGGGTGATCAGTGTTGGGGGAGGGGGGATCAGTGTTGGGGGAGGGGGTGATCGGTGTTGGGGGAGGGGTGATTGGTGTTGGGGTAGGGGGGTGATCGGTGTTGGGGGAGGGTGGATCGGTGTTGGGGGAGGGGTGATCGGTGTTGGGGGAGGGGTGATCGGTGTTGGGGTAGTGGGGTGATCGGTGTTGGGGTGGGTGGATCGGTGTTGGGAGAGTGGGTGATCGGTGTTGGGGGAGGGGGGTTCAGTGTTGGGGGAGGGGGTGATCGGTGTTGGGGGAGGTGGGTGATCGGTGTTGGGGGTGGGGGGATCAGTGTTGGGGGAGGGGGTGATCGGTGTTGGGGGAGGGGTGATTGGTGTTGGGGGAGGGGGGTGATTGTTGTTGGGGGAGGGGTGATCGGTGTTGGGGAAGGGGTGATCGGGTGTTGGAGGAGGGGTGATCGGTGTTGGGGGCGGGTGGATCGATGTTGGGAGAGGGGGTGATTGTTGTTGGGGGAGGTGTGATCGGTGTTGGGGAAGGGGGTGTTCGGTGTTGGGGGAGGGGTGATTGGTGTTGGGTGAGAGGGGGGTGATCGGTGTTGGGGGAGGTGTGTGATCGGTGTTGGGGGTGGGGGGGGATCAGTGTTGGGGGAGGGTGGATCGGTGTTGGGAGAGGGGGTGATCGGTGTTGGGGGAGGGGGTGATCGGTGTTGGGGGAGGGGGGATCAGTGTTAGGGGAGGGGGTGAACGGTGTTGGGAGAGGGGGTGATTGTTGTTGGGGTAGGTGTGATCGGTGTTGGGGGAGGGGGTGATCGGTGTTGGGGGAGGGGGGATCAGTGTTGGGGGAGGGGGGATGATCGGTGTTGGGGGAGGGTGGATCGGTGTTGGGGGAGGCAGGTGATCGGTGTTGGGGGAGGGGGTGGACGGTGTTGGATGAGGGGGTGATCGGTGTTGGGGGAGGGGGTGGATTGGTGTTGGTGGAGGGGGATGATCGGTGTTGGGGGGAGGGTGGATCGTTTTTGGGAGAGGGGTTGATTGTTGTTGTGGGAGGGGTGATCGGTGTTGGGGAAGGGGGGGTGATCGGTGTTGGGGGAGGGGTGATCGGTGTTGGGGGAGGGGGGGTGATCGGTGTTGGGGGAGTGGTGATCAGTGTTGGGGGAGGGGGGGTGATCGGTGTTGGGGGGAGGGGGGGTGATCGGTGTTGGGGGAGGGTGGATCGGTGTTGGGAGAGGGGGTGATCGGTGTTGGGGGAGGGGGTGATCGGTGATGGGGGAGGGGGGGATCAGTGTTGGGGGAGGGGGTGATCGGTGTTGGGGGGAGTGGTGATTGGTGTTGGGAGAGGGGGGGTGATCAGTGTTGGGGGAGGGGGTGTGATCGGTGTTGGGGGAGGGGGGCAATTTGTGCTTGGGGAGGGTGGATCGGTGTTGGGAGAGGGGGTGATTGTTGTTGGGGGAGGGGGTGATCAGTGTTGGGGGAGGGGGGGTGATCGGTGTTGGTGGAGGGGGGTGATCGGTGTTGGGGGAGGGGGTGATCAGTGTTGGGGGGAGGGGGGGATCAGTGTTGGGGGAGGGGGTGATCGGTGTTGGGGGGAGGGGTGATTGGTGTTGGGGGTAGGGGGGGTGATCGGTGTTGGGGGAGGGTGGATCGGTGTTGGGGGAGGGGTGATCGGTGTTGGGGGAGGGGTGATCGGTGTTGGGGTAGTGGGGTGATCGGTGTTGGGGTGGGTGGATCGGTGTTGGGAGAGTGGGTGATCGGTGTTGGGGGAGGGGGGTTCAGTGTTGGGGGAGGGGGTGATCGGTGTTGGGGGAGGTGGGTGATCGGTGTTGGGGGTGGGGGGATCAGTGTTGGGGGAGGGGGTGATCGGTGTTGGGGGAGGGGTGATCGGTGTTGGGGGGAGGGGGGTGATTGTTGTTGGGGGAGGGGTGATCGGTGTTGGGGAAGGGGTGATCGGTGTTGGAGGAGGGGGTGATCGGTGTTGGGGGAGGGTGGATCGATGTTGGGAGAGGGGGTGATTGTTGTTGGGGGAGGGGTGATCGGTGTTGGGGAAGGGGGTGTTCGGTGTTGGGGGAGGGGTGATTGGTGTTGGGTGAGGGGGGGTGATCGGTGTTAGGGGAGGGGTGATCGGTGTTGGGAGAGGGGGTGATTGTTGTTCGGGGGAGGGGTGATCAGTGTTGTGGGAGGGGGTGATCGGTGTTGGTGGAGGGGGTGATCGGTGTTGGGGGAGGGGTGATCAGTGTTGGGGGAGGGGGGGATCAGTGTTGGGGGAGGGGGTGATCGGTGTTGGGGGAGTGGTGATTGGTGTTGGGGTAGGGGGGTGATCGGTGTTGGGGGAGGGTGGATCGGTGTTGGGGGTGGGGTGATCGGTGTTGGGGGGAGGGGTGATCGGTGTTGGGGGTAGTGGGGGTGATCGGTGTTGGGGTGGGTGGATCGGTGTTGGGAGAGGGGGGTGATCGGTGTTGGGGGAGGGGGGGATCAGTGTTAGGGGGAGGGGTGAACGGTGTTGGGAGAGGGGGGGTGATTGTTGTTGGGGTAGGTGTGATCGGTGTTGGGGGAGGGGGTGATCGGTGTTGGGGGAGGGGCGATCAGTGTTGGGGGAGGGGGATGATCGGTGTTGGGGGAGGGTGGATCGGTGTTGGGGGAGGCAGGTGATCGGTGTTGGGGGAGGGGGTGGACGGTGTTGGGTGAGGGGTGATCGGTGTTGGGGGGAGGGGTGGATTGGTGTTGGTGGAGGGGGATGATCGGTGTTGGGGGAGGGTGGATCGTTTTTGGGAGAGGGGTTGATTGTTGTTGTGGGAGGGGTGATCGGTGTTGGGGAAGGGGGGTGATCGGTGTTGGGGGAGGGGGTGATCGGTGTTGGGGGAGGGGGGGTGATCGGTGTTGGGGGAGTGGTGATCAGTGTTGGGGGAGGGGGGGTGATCGGTGTTGGGGGTGGGGGGTGATCGGTGTTGGGGGAGGGTGGATCGGTGTTGGGAGAGGGGGTGATCGGTGTTGGGGGAGGGGGGTGATCGGTGTTGGGGGAGGGGGGATCAGTGTTGGGGGAGGGGGGTGATCCGTGTTGGGGGGAGTGGTGATTGGTGTTGGGAGGAGGGGGTGATCAGTGTTGGGGGAGGGGGTGATCGGTGTTGGGGGGAGGGGGGCAATTTGTGTTTGGGGAGGGTGGATCAGTGTTGGGAGAGGGGGGGTGATTGTTGTTGGGGGGAGGGGTGATCAGTGTTGGGGGGAGGGGGGTGATCGGTTTTGGTGGAGGGGGTGATCGGTGTTGGGGGAGGGGTGATCAGTGTTGGGGGAGGGGGGATCAGTGTTGGGGGAGGGGGGTGATCGGTGTTGGGGAAGGGGGGGTGATCGGTGTTGGGGGAGGGGGGGTGATCGGTGTTGGGGGAGGGGGGAATCAGTGTTGGGGGAGGGGGTGATCATTGTTGGGGGAGGGGGTGATTTGTGTGGGGGAGGGGGGTGATCGGTGTTGGGGGAGGGGTGATCGGTGTTGGGGGGAGGTGGGTGATCAGTGTTGTGGGCGGGGGGTGATCGGTGTTGTGGGGGGTGATCGTTGTTGGGAGAGGGGGTGATCGGGGTTGGGGAGGGGTGATCGGTGTTGGGGGGAGGGTGGATCGTTGTTGGGAGAGGGGGGTGATCGGTGTTGGGGGACGGGTGGTCGGTGTTGGGGGGAGGGGGGGTGATCGCTGTTGGGGGAGGGGGATCAGTGTTGGGGGAGGGGGGTGATCCGTGTTGGGGGGAGGGGGGCAATTGGTGTTGGGGGTGGGGTCATTGTTGTTGGGGGAGGGGTGATCGGTGTTGGGGGGGTGATCGCTGTTGGGGGGAGGGGGGATCAGTGTTGGGGGAGGGGGGTGATCGGTGTTGGGGGAGGGGGTTGATAGGTGTTGGGGGATGGTTGATCGGTGTTGGGGGGAGAGGGTGATTGGTGTTGGAGGAGGGGGGGATCGGTGTTGGGGGAGGGGGTGATCAGTGTTGGGGGAGGGGGGATCAGTGTTGGGGGTAGGGGGTGATCGGTGTTGGGGGAGGGGGGGGCAATCGGTGTTGGGGGAGGGTGGATCGGTGTTGGGAGGGGGGGTGATTGTTGTTGGGGGAGGGGTGATCGGTTGTGGGGGAGGGGGTAATCGGTGTTGGGGGGAGGGGGGGATCGGTGTTGGGGGGAGGGGGTGATCAGTGTTGGCGGAGGGGGGATCAGTGTTGGGGGAGGGGGGTGATCGGTGTTGGGGTAGGGGTGATTGGTGTTGGCGGTAGGGTGGTGATCGGTGTTGGGGGAGGGTGGATCGGTGTTGGGGGAGGGGGGATCAGTGTTGGGGGAAGGTGGATCGTTGTTGGGGGAGCGGTGTGAGCGATGTTGGCAGAGGGTGGATCGGTGTTGGGGGAGGGGGTGATTGTTGGGGGAGGGGTAATCGGTGTTGGGGGAGGGGTGATCGGTGTTGGGGGAAGGGGGCAATCGGTGTTGGTGGAGGGGGGATCAGTGTTGGGGGAGGGGGTGATCATTGTTGGGGGAGGGGTGATTGTTGGGGGGAGGGGGGATCAGTGTTGGGGGGATGGGGGATCAGTGTTGGGGGGAGGGGGGTGATCAGTGTTGGAGGAGAGGTGATCGGTGTTGGGGAAGGGGGGTGATCGGTGTTGGGGGAGGGGGGGTGATCGGTGTTGGGGGAGGGGGGATCAGTGTTGGGGGAGGGGGGTGATCATTGTTGGGGGAGGGGTGATTTGTGTTGGGGGAGGGGGGGGGGTGATCGGGTGTTGGGGGGGGAGGGGTGATCAGTGTTGTGGGCGGGGGTGATCGGTGTTGGGGGGGTGATCGTTGTTGGGAGAGGGGGTGATCGGTGTTGGGGGGGGGTGATCGGTGTTGGGGGAGGGTGGATTGTTGTTGGGAGAGGGGTTGATCGGTGTTGGGGGAGGGGTGATCGGTGTTGGGGGTGGGGGGTGATCGCTGTTGGGGGGAGGGGGATCAGTGTTGGGGGAGGGGGTGATCGGTGTTGGGGGAGGGGGCAATTGGTGTTGGGGGGTGGGGGTCATTGTTGTTGGGGGAGGGGTGATCGGTGTTGGGGGGGGTGATCGGTGTTGGGGGAGGGGGGATCAGTGTTGGGGGAGGGGGGTGATCGGTGTTGGGGGAGGGGGTTGATCGGTGTTGGGGGAGGGGTGATCGGTGTTGGGGGAGAGGGTGATTGGTGTTGGAGGAGGGGGGATCAGTGTTGGGGGGAGGGGGGTGATCGGTGTTGGGGGAGGGGGGGCAATCGGTGTTTGGGGAGGGTGGATCGGTGTTGGGAGAGGGGGGTGATTGTTGTTGGGGGAGGGGTGATCAGTGTTTGGAAGGGGGGGTGATCGGTGTTGGTGGAGGGGGTGATCGGTGTTGGGGGAGGGGTGATCAGTGTTGGGGGAGGGGGGGATCAGTTTTGGGGGGAGGGGGTGATCGGTGTTGGGGGAGGGGTGATTGGTGTTGGGGTAGGGGGGGTGATCGGTGTTGGGGGGAGGGTGGATCGGGTTGGGGGAGGGGGTGATCGGGGTTGGGGGAGGGGGTGATCGGTGTTGGGGTAGTGGGGTGATCGGTGTTGGGGTGGGTGGATCGGTGTTGGGAGAGTGGGTGATCGGTGTTGGGGGAGGGGGGTTCAGTGTTGGGGGAGGGGGGTGATCGGTGTTGGGGGGAGGTGGGTGATCGGTGTTGGGGGTGGGGGGATCAGTGTTGGGGGAGGGGGGTGATCGGTGTTGGGGGGAGGGGTGATCGGTGTTGGGGGAGGGGGGTGATTGTTGTTGGGGGAGGGGGTGATCGGTGTTGGGGAAGGGGTGATCGGTGTTGGAGGAGGGGTGATCGGTGTTGGGGGAGGGTGGATCGATGTTGGGAGAGGGGGTGATTGTTGTTGCGGGGAGGTGTGATCGGTGTTGGGGAAGGGGGTGTTCGGTGTTGGGGGGAGGGGGTGATTGGTGTTGGGTGAGGGGGGTGATCGGTGTTAGGGGAGGGGTGATCGGTGTTGGGAGAGGGGGGTGATTGTTGTTGGGGGAGGGGGTGATCGGTGTTGGGGGAGGGGGGTGATCGGTGTTGGGGAGGGGGGGATCAGTGTTGGGGGAGGGGGATGATCGGTGTTGGGGGAGGGTGGATCGGTGTTGGGGGAGGCAGGTGATCGGTGTTGGGGGGAGGGGGTGGACGGTGTTGGGGGAGGGGGTGATCGGTGTTGGGGGAGGGGGTGATTGGTGTTGGGGGAGGGGGGATCAGTGTTGGGGGAGGATGTGATCGGTGTTGGGGGATGGGGGGCAATCGGTGTTGGGGGAGGGTGGATCGGTGTTGGGAGAGGGGGTGATTGTTGTTGGGGGAGGGGTGATCGGTGTTGGGGAAGGGGGGGTGATCGGTGTTGGGGGGAGGGGGATGATCGGTGTTGGGGGAGGGGGGGTGATCGATGTTGGGGGAGGGGGGGGGCGATTGTTGTTGGGGGAGGGGTGATCGGTGTTGGGGAAGGAGGGGTGATCGGTGTTTGGGACGGCAGGTGATCGGTGTTGGGGGAGGCAGGTGATCGGTGTTGTGGGAGGGGTGAATCGGTGTTGGTAGAGGGGGGTGATTGTTGTTGGAGGAGGGGTGATCGGTGTAGGGGGAGGGTGGATCGTTGTTGGGAGAGGGGGTGATTGTTGTTGGGGGAGGGGGTGATCGGTTGTCGGGGAAGGGGGGTGATCGGTGTTGGGGGAGGGGGGTGTCGGTGTTGGGGGAGGGGGAATCAGTGTTGGGGGAGGGGGGTGATCATTGTTGGGGGAGGGGTGATTTGTGTGGGGGAGGGGGGGTGATCGGTGTTGGGGGGAGGGGTGATCGGTGTTGGGGGAGGTGGGTGATCAGTGTTGTGGGGCGGGGTGATCGGTGTTGTGGGGGGTGATCGTTGTTGGGAGAGGGGGTGATCGGGGTTGGGGAGGGGTGATCGGTGTTGGGGGGAGGGTGGATCGTTGTTGGGAGAGGGGGGGTGATCGGTGTTGGGGGGACGGGTGGTCGGTGTTGGGGGAGGGGGGGTGATCGCTGTTGGGGGAGGGGGATCAGTGTTGGGGGAGGGGGTGATCCGTGTTGGGGGAGGGGGGCAATTGGTGTTGGGGGTGGGGTCATTGTTGTTGGGGGAGGGGTGATCGGTGTTGGGGGGGGTGATCGCTGTTGGGGGGAGGGGGGATCAGTGTTGGGGGAGGGGGGTGATCGGTGTTGGGGGAGGGGGTTGATAGGTGTTGGGGGATGGTTGATCGGTGTTGGGGGAGAGGGTGATTGGTGTTGGAGGAGGGGGGGATCGGTGTTGGGGGAGGGGGGTGATCAGTGTTGGGGGAGGGGGGATCAGTGTTGGGGTAGGGGGTGATCGGTGTTGGGGGAGGGGGGGCAATCGGTGTTGGGGGAGGGTGGATCGGTGTTGGGAGGGGGGTGATTGTTGTTGGGGGAGGGGTGATCGGTTGTGGGGGAGGGGGGTAATCGGTGTTGGGGGAGGGGGGATCGGTGTTGGGGGAGGGGGGGTGATCAGTGTTGGCGGAGGGGGGATCAGTGTTGGGGGAGGGGGGTGATCGGTGTTGGGGGTAGGGGTGATTGGTGTTGGCGGTAGGGTGGTGATCGGTGTTGGGGGAGGGTGGATCGGTGTTGGGGGAGGGGGGGATCAGTGTTGGGGGAAGGTGGATCGTTTGTTGGGGGGAGCGGTGTGAGCGATGTTGGCAGAGGGTGGATCGGTGTTGGGGGAGGGGGTGATTGTTGGGGGGAGGGGTAATCGGTGTTGGGGGAGGGGGTGATCGGTGTTGGGGGAAGGGGGCAATCGGTGTTGGTGGAGGGGGGATCAGTGTTGGGGGAGGGGGGTGATCATTGTTGGGGGAGGGGTGATTGTTGGGGGAGGGGGGAATCAGTGTTGGGGGATGGGGGATCAGTGTTGGGGGAGGGGGGGGTGATCAGTGTTGGAGGAGAGGTGATCGGTGTTGGGGAAGGGGGGTGATCGGTGTTGGGGGAGGGGGGTGATCGGTGTTGGGGGAGGGGGGGATCAGTGTTGGGGGAGGGGGTGATCATTGTTGGGGGAGGGGTGATTTGTGTTGGGGGTGGGGGGGTGATCGGTGTTGGGGGAGGGGTGATCAGTGTTGTGGGCGGGGGTGATCGGTGTTGGGGGGGGTGATCGTTGTTGGGGAGAGGGGGGTGATCGGTGTTGGGGGGGGGGGTGATCGGTGTTGGGGGAGGGTGGATTGTTGTTGGGAGAGGGGTTGATCGGTGTTGGGGGAGGGGTGATCGGTGTTGGGGGTGGGGGTGATCGCTGTTGGGGGAGGGGGGATCAGTGTTGGGGGAGGGGGTGATCGGTGTTGGGGGGAGGGGGGCAATTGGTGTTGGGGGTGGGGTCATTGTTGTTGGGGGAGGGGTGATCGGTGTTGGGGGGGGTGATCGGTGTTGGGGGAGGGGGGATCAGTGTTGGGGGAGGGGGTGATCGGTGTTGGGGGAGGGGGTTGATCGGTGTTGGGGGAGGGGTGATCGGTGTTGGGGGAGAGGGTGATTGGTGTTGGAGGAGGGGGGATCAGTGTTGGGGGGAGGGGGTGATCGGTGTTGGGGGGAGGGGGGGCAATCGGTGTTTGGGGGAGGGTGGATCGGTGTTGGGAGAGGGGGTGATTGTTGTTGGGGGAGGGGGTGATCAGTGTTTGGAAGGGGGGTGATCGGTGTTGGTGGAGGGGGGTGATCGGTGTTGGGGGAGGGGTGATCAGTGTTGGGGGAGGGGGGATCAGTTTTGGGGGGAGGGGGTGATCGGTGTTGGGGGAGGGGGTGATTGGTGTTGGGGTAGGGGGGGTGATCGGTGTTGGGGGAGGGTGGATCGTTGTTGGGGGAGGGGTGATCGGGGTTGGGGGGAGGGGTGATCGGTGTTGGGGTAGTGGGGTGATCGGTGTTGGGGTGGGTGGATCGGTGTTGGGAGAGTGGGTGATCGGTGTTGGGGGAGGGGGGGTTCAGTGTTGGGGGAGGGGGGTGATCGGTGTTGGGGGAGGTGGGTGATCGGTGTTGGGGGTGGGGGGATCAGTGTTGGGGGAGGGGGGTGATCGGTGTTGGGGGGAGGGGTGATCGGTGTTGGGGGAGGGGGGTGATTGTTGTTGGGGGAGGGGGTGATCGGTGTTGGGGAAGGGGTGATCGGTGTTGGAGGAGGGGTGATCGGTGTTGGGGGAGGGTGGATCGATGTTGGGAGAGGGGGGTGATTGTTGTTGCGGGGAGGTGTGATCGGTGTTGGGGAAGGGGGTGTTCGGTGTTGGGGGAGGGGTGATTGGTGTTGGGTGAGGGGGGTGATCGGTGTTAGGGGAGGGGGTGATCGGTGTTGGGAGAGGGGGTGATTGTTGTTGGGGGAGGGGGTGATCGGGTGTTGGGGGGAGGGGGTGGTGATCGGTGTTGGGGGAGGGGGGGATCAGTGTTGGGGGAGGGGGGATGATCGGTGTTGGGGGGAGGGTGGATCGGTGTTGGGGGAGGCAGGTGATCGGTGTTGGGGGAGGGGGTGGACGGTGTTGGGGGAGGGGTGATCGGTGTTGGGGGAGGGGTGATTGGTGTTGGGGGAGGGGGGATCAGTGTTGGGGGAGGATGTGATCGGTGTTGGGGGATGGGGGCAATCGGTGTTGGGGGAGGGGTGGATCGGTGTTGGGAGAGGGGGTGATTGTTGTTGGGGGAGGGGTGATCGGTGTTGGGGAAGGGGGGTGATCGATGTTGGGGGAGGGGATGATCGGTGTTGGGGGAGGGGGGGTGATCGATGTTGGGGGAGGGGGGGCGATTGTTGTTGGGGGAGGGGGTGATCGGTGTTGGGGAAGGAGGGTGATCGGTGTTTGGGACGGCAGGTGATCGGTGTTGGGGGAGGCAGGTGATCGGTGTTGTGGGAGGGGTGAATCGGTGTTGGTAGAGGGGGTGATTGTTGTTGGAGGAGGGGGTGATCGGTGTAGGGGGGAGGGTGGATCGTTGTTGGGAGAGGGGGTGATTGTTGTTGGGGGAGGGGTGATCGGTGTCGGGGAAGGGGGGTGATCGGTGTTGGGGGAGGGGGGGTGATCGGTGTTGGGGGAGGGGGGATCAGTGTTGGGGGGAGGGGGGGGTGATCATTGTTGGGGGAGGGGTGATTGGTGTTGGGTGAGGGGGGTGATCGGTGTTAGGGGAGGGGGTGATCGGTGTTGGGGGAGGGGGGGATCAGTGTTGGGGGAGTGTGAATCGTTGTTGGGGGAGCGGTGTGAGCGATGTTGGCAGAGGGTGGATCGGTGTTGGGGGAGGGGGTGATTGTTGGGGGAGGGGTGATCGGTGTTGGGGGAGGGGTGATCGGTGTTGGGGGAAGGGGGCAATCGGTGTTGGTGGAGGGGGGGATCAGTGTTGGGGGAGGGGGTGATCATTGTTGGGGGAGGGGTTGATTGTTGGGGGAGGGGGGGATCAGTGTTGGCGGATGGGGGATCAGTGTTGGGGGAGGGAGTGATCGGTGTTGGAGGAGGGGTGATCGGTGTTGGGGGAGGGGGGGTGATCGGTGTTGGGGGAGGGTGGATCGGTGTTGGGAGAGGGGGGTGATCGGTGTTGGGGGAGGGGGGTGATCGGTGATGGGGGAGGGGGGATCAGTGTTGGGGGAGGGGGGGTGATCGGTGTTGGGGGAGTGGTGATTGGTGTTGGGAGAGGGGGTGATCAGTGTTGGGGGAGGGGGTGATCGGGTGTTGGGGGAGGGGGGCAATTTGTGCTTGGGGAGGGTGGATCGGTGTTGGGAGAGGGGGTGATTGTTGTTGGGGGAGGGGTGATCAGTGTTGGGGGAGGGGGGTGATCGGTGTTGGTGGAGGGGGTGATCGGTGTTGGGGGGAGGGGTGATCAGTGTTGGGGGAGGGGGGGATCAGTGTTGGGGGAGGGGGTGATCGGTGTTGGGGGAGGGGTGATTGGTGTTGGGGTAGGGGGGGTGATCGGTGTTGGGGGAGGGTGGATCGGTGTTGGGGGAGGGGTGATCGGTGTTGGGGGAGGGGGTGATCGGTGTTGGGGGTAGTGGGGTGATCGGTGTTGGGGTGGGTGGATCGGTGTTGGGAGAGTGGGTGATCGGTGTTGGGGGAGGGGGGTTCAGTGTTGGGGGAGGGGGTGATCGGTGTTGGGGGAGGTGGGTGTGATCGGTGTTGGGGGGTGGGGGGGATCAGTGTTGGGGGAGGGGGTGATCGGTGTTGGGGGAGGGGTGATCGGTGTTGGGGGAGGGGGGTGATTGTTGTTGGGGGAGGGGTGATCGGTGTTGGGGAAGGGGTGATCGGTGTTGGAGGAGGGGTGATCGGTGTTGGGGGAGGGTGGATCGATGTTGGGAGAGGGGGTGATTGTTGTTGGGGGGAGGGGTGATCGGTGTTGGGGAAGGGGGGTGTTCGGTGTTGGGGGAGGGGTGATTGGTGTTGGGTGAGGGGGGGGTGATCGGTGTTAGGGGAGGGGTGATCGGTGTTGGGAGAGGGGGTGATTGTTGTTCGGGGAGGGGTGATCAGTGTTGTGGGAGCGGGTGATCGGTGTTGGTGGAGGGGGTGATCGGTGTTGGGGGAGGGGGTGATCAGTGTTGGGGGAGGGGGGGATCAGTGTTGGGGGAGGGGGTGATCGGTGTTGGGGAGTGGTGATTGGTGTTGGGGTAGGGGGGGTGATCGGTGTTGGGGGAGGGTGGATCGGTGTTGG
>JANJGN010003133.1:0-50745 GCA_026770705.1 Isurus oxyrinchus
TGAGGGTGTGTGCGAGTGAGGGTGTGCGAGTGAGTTTGTTTGCGAGTGAGCTTGTGTGCGAGTGAGCTTGTGTGCGAGTGAGGGTGTGTGCGCGTGAGGGTTTGTGCGCGTGAGGGGTGTGTGCGCGTGAGGGTGTGCACGCGTGAGGGTGTGCGTGCGTGAGGGTATGTGCGAGTGAGGTTGTGTGCGAGTGAGGGTGTGTGCGCATGAGGGTGTGTGCGACTGAGGGTGTGTGCGAGTGAGTGTGTGTGCGAGTGAGGGTGAGTGCGAGTGAGGGTGAGTGCGAGTGAGGGTGTGTGCGAGTGAGGGTGTGTGCGAGTGAGGGTGTGTGCGAGTGAGGGTGTGCGAGTGAGGTTGTGTGCGAGTGAGGGTGTGTGCGAGTGAGGATGTGTGCGAGTGAGGATGTGTGCGAGTGAGGGTGTGTGCGAGTGAGGATGAGTGCGAGTGAGTGTGCGAGTGAGGATGTGTGCGAGTGAGGGTGAGTGCGAGTGAGGGTGAGTGCGAGTGAGGGTGAGTGCGAGTGAGGGTGAGTGCGAGTGAGGGTGAGTGCGAGTGAGGTTGTGTGCGAGTGAGGTTGTGTGCGAGTGAGGGTGAGTGCGAGTGAGGTTGTGTGCGAGTGAGGGTGTGTGCGAGTGAGGGTGAGTGCGACTGAGGGTTTGAGCGAGAGTGCGAGTGAGGGTGTGTGCGAGTGAGGGTGTGTGCGAGTGAGGGTGAGTGCGAGTGTGGGTGAGTGCGAGTAAGGGTGAGTGCGAGTGAGGGTGAGTGCGAGTGAGGGTGAGTGCGAGTTAGGGTCAGTGCAACATAGGGTGAGTGCAAGTGAGGGTGAGTGCGAGTGAGGGTGTGTGCGAGTGAGCGTGAGTGTGAGTGAGGGTGAGTCCGAGTGAGGGTGAGTGCGAGTGAGGGTGAGTGCGAGTGAGGGTGAGTGCGAGTTAGGGTGAGTGCGAGTTAGGGTGAGTGCGAGTTAGGGTGAGTGCGAGTTAGGGTGAGTGCGAGTTAGGGTGAGTGCGAGTGAGGGTGAGTGCGAGTGAGGGTGAGTGTGAGTGAGGTGTGAGTGAGGGTGACTGAGGTTGAGTTTGACTGAAGGTGCGAGTGAGGGTGTGTGCGAGTAAGAAAATGTGCGAGTGAGGGAGTGTACGCGTGAGGGTGTGTGCGCGTGAGGATGTGTGCGCGTGAGGATGTGTGCGCGTGAGGATGTGTGCGAGTGAGGGTGTGTGTGAGTGAGGGGTGTGTGCGAGTGAGGGGTGTGTGCGAGTGAGGGTGTGTGCGAGTGAGGGTATGTGCGCGTGAGGGGTGTGTGCGCGTGATGGTGTGTGCGAGTGAGGGTGTGTGCGAGTGAGGGTGTGTGCGAGTGAGGGTGTGTGCGAGTGAGGGTGTGTGCGAGTGAGGTGTGTCGAGTGAGGGTGTGTGCGCTTGAGGGTGTGTGCGCGTGAGGGTGAGTGCGAGTGAGGGTGTGTGTGCGAGTGAGGGTGAGTGCGAGTTAGGGTGAGTGCGACTGGGGGTGAGTGCAAGTGAGGGTGAGTGCGAGTAAGGTGTGAGTGAGGTTGAGTGTGACTGAAGGTGCGAGTGAGGTTGTGTGCGATTGAGGTGCGTGCGAGTGAGGTTGTGTGCGAGTGAGGTTGTGTGCGTGTGAGGTTGTGTGCGAGTGAGGTTGTGTGCGAGTGAGGGTGTGTGCGAGTGAGGCTGAGTGCGAGTGAGGGTGAGTGCGAGTGAGGGTGAGAGTGAGTGAGGGTGAGAGTGAGTGAGGGTGAGTGTGAGTGAGGTGTGAGTGAGGGTGAGTGTGACTGAAGTTGCGAGTGAGGTTGTGTGCGAGTGAGGGTGTGTGCGAGTGAGGGGTTGTGCGAGTGAAGGTGAGTGCGAGTGAGGGTGAGTGCGAGTGAGGGTGAGTGCGAGTGAGGGTGAGTGCGAGTGAGGGTGAGTGTGAGTGAGGTGTGAGTGAGGGTGAGTGAGGGTGTGTGACTGAAGGTGCGAGTGAGGGTGTGTGCGAGTGAGAGTGTGTGCGAGTGAGGGTGGGTGCGCGAGAGTGTGTGTGCGTGTGAGGGTGTGTGCGAGTGAGGGTGTGTGCAAGTGAGGGTGTGTGCGAGTGAGGGTGTGAGCGAGTGAGGGTATGTGCGAGTGAGGTTGTGTGCGAGTGAGGGTGTGTGCGCATGAGGGTGTGTGCGACTGAGGGTGTGTGCGAGTGAGTGTGTGTGCGAGTGAGGGTGAGTGCGAGTGAGGGTTAGTGCGACTGAGGGTGAGTGCGACTGAGGGTGTGAGGGTGTGTGCGAGTGAGTGTGTGTGCGAGTGAGGGTGTGTGCGAGTGAGGGTGTGTGCGAGTGAGGGTGTGTGCGAGTGAGGGTGTGTGCGAGTGAGGTTGTGTGCGAGTGAGTGTGTGTGCGAGTGAGGGTGAGTGCGAGTGAGGGTGAGTGTGAGTGAGGTGTGAGTGAGGGTGAGTGAGGGTGAGTGTGACTGAAGGTCCGAGTGAGGGTGTGTGCGTGTGAGAGTGTGTGCGAGTGAGGGTTAGTGCGACTGAGGGTGAGTGCGACTGAGGGTGTGAGGGTGAGTGTGAGTGAGGTGTGAGTGAGGGTGAGTGAGGGTGAGTGTGACTGAAGGTGCGAGTGAGGGTGTGTGCGTGTGAGAGTGTGTGCGAGTGAGGGTGTGTGCGCGTGAGGTTGTGTGCGAATGAGGGTGTGTTGAAGTGAGGGGATGTGCGAGTGAGGGTGTGTGCGAGTGAGGGTGAGTGCGAGTGAGGGTGAGTGCGAGTGAGGGTGAGTGCGATGGAGGGTGAGTGCGCTTAAGGTTGAGTGCGAGTGAGGGTGTGTTGAAGTGAGGGGTTGTGCGAGTGAGGGTGTGTGCGAGTGAGAGTGTGTGCGAGTGAGGGTGTGTGCGAGTAAGAGTGTGTGCGCGTGAGGGTGTGTGCGCGTGAGGGTGTGTGCGCGTGAGGGTGTGTGCGCGTGAGGGTGTGTGCGCGTGAGGGTGTGCGTGCGTGAGGGTATGTGCGAGTGAGGTTGTGTGCGAGTGAGGGTGTGTGCGCATGAGGGTGAGTGTGACTGAATGTGCGAGTGAGGGTGTGTGTGTGTGAGAGTGTGTGCGAGTGAGGGTGTGTGCGCTTAAGGTTGAGTGCGAGTGAGGGTGTGTTGAAGTGAGGGGTTGTGCGAGTGAGGGTGTGTGCGAGTGAGAGTGTGTGCGAGTGAGGGTGTGTGCGAGTAAGAGTGTGTGCGCGTGAGGGTGTGTGCGCGTGAGGGTGTGTGCGCGTGAGGGTGTGTGCGCGTGAGGGTGTGTGCGCGTGAGGGTGTGCGTGCGTGAGGGTATGTGCGAGTGAGGTTGTGTGCGAGTGAGGGGGTGTGTGCGCATGAGGGTGTGTGCGACTGAGGGTGTGTGCGAGTGAGTGTGAGTGCGAGTGAGGGTTAGTGCGACTGAGGGTGAGTGCGACTGAGGGTGTGAGGGTGTGTGCGAGTGAGGGTGTGTGCAAGTGAGGGTGTGTGCGAGTGAGGGTGTGTGCGAGTGAGGGTGTGTGCGAGTGAGGGTGTGTGCGAGTGAGGGTGTGTGCGAGTGAGGTTGTGTGCGACTGAGGGTGTGTGCGATTGAGGGTGAGTGCGAGTGAGGGTGAGTGTGAGTGAGGTGTGAGTGAGGGTGAGTGAGGGTGAGTGTGACTGAAGGTGCGAGTGAGGGTGTGTGCGAGTGAGGGTGGGTGCGAGTGAGGGTGTGTTGAAGTGAGGGGATGTGCGAGTGAGGGTGTGTGCGAGTGAGGGTGAGTGCGAGTGAGGGTGAGTGCGAGTGAGGGTGAGTGCGAGTGAGGGTGAGTGTGAGTGAGGTGTGAGTGAGGGTGAGTGAGGGTGAGTGTGACTGAAGGTGCGAGTGAGGGGTGTGTGCGAGTGAGGGTGGGTGCGAGTGAGTGTGGGTGCGCGTGAGGGTGTGTGCGCGTGAGGGTGTGTGCAAGTGAGATTGTGTGTGAGTGAGCGTGTGTGCGAGTGAGGGTGTGTGCGAGTGAGGGTGTGTGCGAGTGAGGGAGTGTGCGAGTGAGGGGTGTGTGTGCGAGTGAGGGTGTGTGCGCTTGAGGGTGTATGCGCTTGAGGGTGTGTGCGCGTGAGGGTGTGTGCGAGAGGTTGTGTGCGAGTGAGGGTGTGTGCGAGTGAGGGTGTGTGCGAGTGAGGGTGTGTGCGAGTGAGGGTGTGTGCGCGTGAGGGTGAGTGCGAGTGAGGGTGAGAGCGAGTGAGGGTGAGTGCGAGTGAGGGTGAATGCGAGTGAGGGTGAGTGCGAGTTAGGGTGAGTGCGACTGAGGGTGAGTGCAAGTGAGGGTGAGTGCGAGTGACTGAGACTGAAGGGGCGAGTGAGGTTGTGTGCGAGTGAGGGTGTGTGCGAGTGAGGTTGTGTGCGAGTGAGGTTGTGTGCGAGTGAGGTTGTGTGCGAGGGAGGTTGTGTGCGAGTGAGGGTGTGTGCGAGTGAGAGTGTGTGCGAGTGAGGTTGTGTGCGAGTGAGGGTGTGTGCGCGTGAGGTTGTGTGCGAGTGAGGGTGTGTTGAAGTGAGGGGTAGTGCGAGTGAGGGTGTGTGCGAGTGAGAGTGTGTGCGAGTGAGGGTGTGTGCGAGTGAGGGTGTGTGCGAGTGAGGGTGGGTGCGCGTGAGGGTGTGTGCGCGTGAGGGTGGGTGCGCGTGAGGGTGTGTGCGAGTGAGCTTGTGTGCGACTGAGCTTGTGTGCGAGTGAGCTTGTGTGCGCGTGAGGGTGTGTGCGCGTGAGGGTGTGTGCGCGTGAGGGTGTGTGCGCGGTGAGGGTGTGGTGCGCGTGAGGGTGTGCGCGCGTGAGGGTGTGCGCGCGTGAGGGTGTGCGTGCGTGAGGGTATGTGCGAGTGAGTGTGTGTGCGAGTGAGGGTGAGTGCGAGTGAGGGTTAGTGCGACTGAGGGTGAGTGCGAGTGAGGGGGAGTGCGAGTGAGGGTGAGTGTGAGTGAGGTGTGAGTGAGGGTGAGAGAGGGTGAGTGTGACTGAAGGTGCGAGTGAGGGTGTGTGCGTGTGAGAGTGTGTGCGAGTGAGGGTGTGTGCGCGTGAGGTTGTGTGCGAGTGAGGGTGTGTTGAAGTGAGGGGATGTGCGAGTGAGGGTGTGTGCGAGCGAGGGTGAGTGCGATGGAGGGTCAGTGCGATGGAGGGTGAGTGCGATGGAGGGTGAGTGCGATGGAGGGTGAGAGCGAGTGAGGGTGAGTGCGAGTGAGGGTGAGTGTGAGTGAGGTGTGAATGAGGGTGAGTGAGGGTGAGTGTGACTGAAGGTGCGAGTGAGGGTGTGTGCGAGTGAGGGTGGGTGCGAGTGAGGGTGGGTGCGCGTGAGGGTGTGTGCAAGTGAGCTTGTGTGCGAGTGAGCTTGTGTGCGAGTGAGGGTGTGTGCGAGTGTAGGTGTGTGCGAGTGAGGGAGTGTGCGAGTGAGGGTGTGTGCGAGTGAGGGTGTGTGCGAGTGAGGGTGTGTGCGCTTGAGGGTGTGTGCGCTTGAGGGTGTGTGCGCGTGAGGGTGTGTGCGAGAGGTTGTGTGCGAGTGAGGGTGTGTGCGAGAAGGGTGTGTGCGAGTGAGGGTGTGTGCGAGTGAGGGTGTGTGCGCGTGAGGGCGTGTGCGACTGAGGGTGAATGCGAGTGAGGGTGAGTGCGAGTGAGGGTGAGTGCGACAAGGGGTGAGTGCGAGTGAGGATGAGTGCGAGTGAGGGTGTGTGCGAGTGAGGGTGAGTGTGAGTGAGGGTGAGTGCGAGTGAGGGTGAGTGCTAGTTAGGTTGTGTGTGAGTGAGGGTGGGTGCGAGTGAGGTTGTGTGCGAGTGAGGGTGAGTGCGACTGAGGGTGTGAGCGAGAGTGCGAGTGAGGGTGTGTGCAAGTGAGGGTGTGTGCGAGTGAGGGTGAGTGCGAGTGAGGGTGAGTGCGAGTGAGGGTAAGTGCGAGTGAGGGTGAGAGCGAGTGAGGGTGAGTGCGAGTGAGGGTGAATGCGAGTGAGGGTGAGTGCGAGTTAGGGTGAGTGCGACAAGGGGTGAGTGCAAGTGAGGGTGAGTGCGAGTGAGTGAGACTGAAGGGGCGAGTGAGGTTGTGTGCGAGTGAGGGTGTGTGCGAGTGAGGTTGTGTGCGAGTGAGGTTGTGTGCGAGTGAGGTGGTGTGCGAGTGAGGTTGTGTGCGAGGGAGGTTGTGTGCGAGGGAGGTTGTGTGCGAGTGAGGGTGTGTGCGAGTGAGGGTGTGTGCGAGTGAGGGTGAGTGCGAGTGAGGGTGAGTGTGAGTGAGGTGTGAGTGAGGTGTGAGTGAGGGTGAGTGAGGGTGAGTGTGACTGAATGTGCGAGTGAGGGTGTGTGCGTGTGAGAGTGTGTGCGAGTGAGGGTGTGTGCGCGTGAGGTTGTGTGCGAGTGAGGGTGTGTTGAAGTGAGTGGTTGTGCGAGTGAGGGTGTGTGCGAGTGAGAGTGTGTGCGAGTGAGGGTGTGTGCGAGTGAGAGTGTGTGCGAGTGAGAGTGTGTGCGAGTGAGGGTGGGTGCGCATGAGGGTGGTGTGCGCGTGAGGGTGTGTGCAAGTGAGCTTGTGTGCGAATGAGCTTGTGTGCGAGTGAGTGTGTGTGCGCGTGAGGGTGTGTGCGCGTGAGGGTGTGTGCGCGTGAGGGTGTGTGCGCGTGAGGGGTGTGTGCGCGTGAGGGTGTGTGCGCGTGAGGGTGTGTGCGCATGAGGGCTGTGTGCAACTGAGGGTGTGTGCGAGTGAGTGTGTGTGCGAGTGAGGGTGAGTGCGAGTGAGGGTGAGTGCGAGTGCCGGTGAGTGCGAGTGAGGGTGTGTGCGAGTGAGGGTGTGTGCGAGTGAGGGTGTGTGCGAGTGAGGGTGTGCGAGTGAGGTTGTGTGCGAGTGAGGGTGTGTGCGAGTGAGGATGTGTGCGAGTGAGGTTGTGTGCGAGTGAGGGTGTGTGCGCATGAGGGTGTGTGCGACTGAGGGTGTGTGCGAGTGAGTGTGTGTGCGAGTGAGGGTGAGTGCGAGTGCGGGTTAGTGCGACTGAGGGTGAGTGCGACTGAGGGTGTGAGGGTGTGTGCGAGTGAGTGTGTGTGCGAGTGAGGGTGTGTGCGAGTGAGGGTGTGTGCGAGTGAGGGTGTGTGCGAGTGAGGGTGTGTGCGAGTGAGGGGTGTGTGAGAGTGAGGTTGTGTGCGAGTGAGTGTGTGTGCAAGTGAGGGTGAGTGCGAGTGAGGGTGAGTGTGAGTGAGGTGTGAGTGAGGGTGAGTGAGGGTGAGTGTGACTGAAGGTCCGAGTGAGGGTGTGTGCGTGTGAGAGTGTGTGCGAGTGAGGGTTAGTGCGACTGAGGGTGAGTGCGACTGAGGGTGTGAGGGTGTGTGTGAGTGAGGGTGGTGTGCGAGTGAGGGTGTGTGCGAGTGAGGGTGTGTGCGAGTGAGGGTGTGTGCGAGTGAGGGTGTGTGTGAGTGAGGGTGAGTGCGAGTGAGGGTGAGTGTGAGTGAGGTGCGAGTGAGGGTGTGTGCGTGTGAGAGTGTGTGCGAGTGAGGGTGTGTTGAAGTGAGGGGATGTGCGAGTGAGAGTGTGTGCGAGTGAGGGTGTGTTGAAGTGAGGGGATGTGCGAGTGAGGGTGTGTGCGAGTGAGGGTGAGTGCGAGTTAGGGTGAGTGCGAATGAGGGTGAGTGCGAATGAGGGTGAGTGCGAATGAGGGTGAGTGCGAGTGAGGGTGAGTGCGATGGAGGGTGAGTGCGATGGAGGGTGAGTGCGATGGAGGGTGAGTGCGAGTGAGGGTGAGTGCGAGTGAGGGTGAGTGCGAGTGAGGGTGAGTGTGAGTGAGGTGTGAGTGAGGGTGAGTGAGGGTGAGTGTGACTGAATGTGCGAGTGAGGGTGTGTGCGAGTGAGGGTGGGTGCGAGTGAGGGTGGGTGCGCTTGAGGGTGTGTGCACGTGAGGGTGTGTGCGAGTGAGCTTGTGTGCGAGTGAGGGTGTGTGCGAGTGAGGGTGTGTGCGAGTGAGGGTGTGTGCGAGTGAGGGAGTGTGCAAGTGAGGGTGTGTGCGAGTGAGGGTGTGTGCGAGTGAGGGTGTGTGCGCTTGAGGGTGTGTGCACTTGAGGGTGTGTGCACGTGAGGGTGTGTGCGAGTGAGGGTGTGTGCTAGTGAGGGTGTGTGCGAGTGAGGGTGTGTGCGATTGAGGGTGTTTGTGCGTGAGGGCGTGTGCGACTGAGGGTGTGTGCGAGTGAGGGTGTGTGCGAGTGAGGGTGAGTGCGAGTGAGGGTGAGTGCGAGTGAGGGTGAGTGCGAGTGAGGGTGTGTGCGAGTGAGGGTGTGTGCGAGTGAGGGTGTGTGCGAGTGAGAGTGTGTGCGAGTGAGGGTGTGTGCGAGTAAGAGTGTGTGCGCGTGAGGGTGTGTGCGCGTGAGGGTGTGTGCGCGTGAGGGTGTGTGCGCGTGAGGGTGTGTGCGCGTGAGGGTGTGCGTGCGTGAGGGTATGTGCGAGTGAGGTTGTGTGCGAGTGAGGGTGTGTGCGCATGAGGGTGTGTGCGACTGAGGGTGTGTGCGAGTGAGTGTGAGTGCGAGTGAGGGTTAGTGCGACTGAGGGTGAGTGCGACTGAGGGTGTGAGGGTGTGTGCGAGTGAGGGTGTGTGCAAGTGAGGGTGTGTGCGAGTGAGGGTGTGTGCGAGTGAGGGTGTGTGCGAGTGAGGGTGTGTGCGAGTGAGGGTGTGTGCGAGTGAGGTTGTGTGCGACTGAGGGTGTGTGCGATTGAGGGTGAGTGCGAGTGAGGGTGAGTGTGAGTGAGGTGTGAGTGAGGGTGAGTGAGGGTGAGTGTGACTGAAGGTGCGAGTGAGGGTGTGTGCGAGTGAGGGTGGGTGCGAGTGAGGGTGTGTTGAAGTGAGGGGATGTGCGAGTGAGGGTGTGTGCGAGTGAGGGTGAGTGCGAGTGAGGGTGAGTGCGAGTGAGGGTGAGTGCGAGTGAGGGTGAGTGTGAGTGAGGTGTGAGTGAGGGTGAGTGAGGGTGAGTGTGACTGAAGGTGCGAGTGAGGGTGTGTGCGAGTGAGGGTGGGTGCGAGTGAGTGTGGGTGCGCGTGAGGGTGTGTGCGCGTGAGGGTGTGTGCAAGTGAGATTGTGTGTGAGTGAGCGTGTGTGCGAGTGAGGGTGTGTGCGAGTGAGGGTGTGTGCGAGTGAGGGAGTGTGCGAGTGAGGGTGTGTGTGCGAGTGAGGGTGTGTGCGCTTGAGGGTGTATGCGCTTGAGGGTGTGTGCGCGTGAGGGTGTGTGCGAGAGGTTGTGTGCGAGTGAGGGTGTGTGCGAGTGAGGGTGAGTGTGAGTGAGGTGTGAGTGAGGGTGAGTGAGGGTGAGTGTGACTGAATGTGCGAGTGAGGGTGTGTGCGAGTGAGGGTGGGTGCGAGTGAGGGTGGGTGCGCTTGAGGGTGTGTGCACGTGAGGGTGTGTGCGAGTGAGCTTGTGTGCGAGTGAGGGTGTGTGCGAGTGAGGGTGTGTGCGAGTGAGGGTGTGTGCGAGTGAGGGAGTGTGCAAGTGAGGGTGTGTGCGAGTGAGGGTGTGTGCGAGTGAGGGTGTGTGCGCTTGAGGGTGTGTGCACTTGAGGGTGTGTGCACGTGAGGGTGTGTGCGAGTGAGGGTGTGTGCTAGTGAGGGTGTGTGCGAGTGAGGGTGTGTGCGATTGAGGGTGTTTGTGCGTGAGGGCGTGTGCGACTGAGGGTGTGTGCGAGTGAGGGTGTGTGCGAGTGAGGGTGAGTGCGAGTGAGGGTGAGTGCGAGTGAGGGTGAGTGCGAGTGAGGGTGTGTGCGAGTGAGGGTGTGTGCGAGTGAGGGTGTGTGCGAGTGAGAGTGTGTGCGAGTGAGGGTGTGTGCGAGTAAGAGTGTGTGCGCGTGAGGGTGTGTGCGCGTGAGGGTGTGTGCGCGTGAGGGTGTGTGCGCGTGAGGGTGTGTGCGCGTGAGGGTGTGCGTGCGTGAGGGTATGTGCGAGTGAGGTTGTGTGCGAGTGAGGGTGTGTGCGCATGAGGGTGTGTGCGACTGAGGGTGTGTGCGAGTGAGTGTGAGTGCGAGTGAGGGTTAGTGCGACTGAGGGTGAGTGCGACTGAGGGTGTGAGGGTGTGTGCGAGTGAGGGTGTGTGCAAGTGAGGGTGTGTGCGAGTGAGGGTGTGTGCGAGTGAGGGTGTGTGCGAGTGAGGGTGTGTGCGAGTGAGGGTGTGTGCGAGTGAGGTTGTGTGCGACTGAGGGTGTGTGCGATTGAGGGTGAGTGCGAGTGAGGGTGAGTGTGAGTGAGGTGTGAGTGAGGGTGAGTGAGGGTGAGTGTGACTGAAGGTGCGAGTGAGGGTGTGTGCGAGTGAGGGTGGGTGCGAGTGAGGGTGTGTTGAAGTGAGGGGATGTGCGAGTGAGGGTGTGTGCGAGTGAGGGTGAGTGCGAGTGAGGGTGAGTGCGAGTGAGGGTGAGTGCGAGTGAGGGTGAGTGTGAGTGAGGTGTGAGTGAGGGTGAGTGAGGGTGAGTGTGACTGAAGGTGCGAGTGAGGGTGTGTGCGAGTGAGGGTGGGTGCGAGTGAGTGTGGGTGCGCGTGAGGGTGTGTGCGCGTGAGGGTGTGTGCAAGTGAGATTGTGTGTGAGTGAGCGTGTGTGCGAGTGAGGGTGTGTGCGAGTGAGGGTGTGTGCGAGTGAGGGAGTGTGCGAGTGAGGGTGTGTGTGCGAGTGAGGGTGTGTGCGCTTGAGGGTGTATGCGCTTGAGGGTGTGTGCGCGTGAGGGTGTGTGCGAGAGGTTGTGTGCGAGTGAGGGGTGTGTGCGAGTGAGGGTGTGTGCGAGTGAGGGTGTGTGCGAGTGAGGGTGTGTGCGCGTGAGGGTGAGTGCGAGTGAGGGTGAGAGCGAGTGAGGGTGAGTGCGAGTGAGGGTGAATGCGAGTGAGGGTGAGTGCGAGTTAGGGTGAGTGCGACTGAGGGTGAGTGCAAGTGAGGGTGAGTGCGAGTGACTGAGACTGAAGGGGCGAGTGAGGTTGTGTGCGAGTGAGGGTGTGTGCGAGTGAGGTTGTGTGCGAGTGAGGTTGTGTGCGAGTGAGGTTGTGTGCGAGGGAGGTTGTGTGCGAGTGAGGGTGTGTGCGAGTGAGAGTGTGTGCGAGTGAGGTTGTGTGCGAGTGAGGGTGTGTGCGCGTGAGGTTGTGTGCGAGTGAGGGTGTGTTGAAGTGAGGGGTAGTGCGAGTGAGGGTGTGTGCGAGTGAGAGTGTGTGCGAGTGAGGGTGTGTGCGAGTGAGGGTGTGTGCGAGTGAGGGTGGGTGCGCGTGAGGGTGTGTGCGCGTGAGGGTGGGTGCGCGTGAGGGTGTGTGCGAGTGAGCTTGTGTGCGACTGAGCTTGTGTGCGAGTGAGCTTGTGTGCGCGTGAGGGTGTGTGCGCGTGAGGGTGTGTGCGCGTGAGGGTGTGTGCGCGTGAGGGTGTGTGCGCGTGAGGGTGTGCGCGCGTGAGGGTGTGCGCGCGTGAGGGTGTGCGTGCGTGAGGGTATGTGCGAGTGAGTGTGTGTGCGAGTGAGGGTGAGTGCGAGTGAGGGTTAGTGCGACTGAGGGTGAGTGCGAGTGAGGTGGAGTGCGAGTGAGGGTGAGTGTGAGTGAGGTGTGAGTGAGGGTGAGAGAGGGTGAGTGTGACTGAAGGTGCGAGTGAGGGTGTGTGCGTGTGAGAGTGTGTGCGAGTGAGGGTGTGTGCGCGTGAGGTTGTGTGCGAGTGAGGGTGTGTTGAAGTGAGGGGATGTGCGAGTGAGGGTGTGTGCGAGCGAGGGTGAGTGCGATGGAGGGTCAGTGCGATGGAGGGTGAGTGCGATGGAGGGTGAGTGCGATGGAGGGTGAGAGCGAGTGAGGGTGAGTGCGAGTGAGGGTGAGTGTGAGTGAGGTGTGAATGAGGGTGAGTGAGTGTGAGTGTGACTGAAGGTGCGAGTGAGGGTGTGTGCGAGTGAGGGTGGGTGCGAGTGAGGGTGGGTGCGCGTGAGGGTGTATGCAAGTGAGCTTGTGTGCGAGTGAGCTTGTGTGCGAGTGAGGGTGTGTGCGAGTGTAGGTGTGTGCGAGTGAGGGAGTGTGCGAGTGAGGGTGTGTGCGAGTGAGGGTGTGTGCGCTTGAGGGTGTGTGCGCTTGAGGGTGTGTGCGCGTGAGGGTGTGTGCGAGAGGTTGTGTGCGAGTGAGGGTGTGTGCGAGAAGGGTGTGTGCGAGTGAGGGTGTGTGCGAGTGAGGGTGTGTGCGCGTGAGGGCGTGTGCGACTGAGGGTGAATGCGAGTGAGGGTGAGTGCGAGTGAGGGTGAGTGCGACAAGGGGTGAGTGCGAGTGAGGATGAGTGCGAGTGAGGGTGTGTGCGAGTGAGGGTGAGTGTGAGTGAGGGTGAGTGCGAGTGAGGGTGAGTGCTAGTTAGGTTGTGTGTGAGTGAGGGTGGGTGCGAGTGAGGTTGTGTGCGAGTGAGGGTGAGTGCGACTGAGGGTGTGAGCGAGAGTGCGAGTGAGGGTGTGTGCAAGTGAGGGTGTGTGCGAGTGAGGGTGAGTGCGAGTGAGGGTGAGTGCGAGTGAGGGTAAGTGCGAGTGAGGGTGAGAGCGAGTGAGGGTGAGTGCGAGTGAGGGTGAATGCGAGTGAGGGTGAGTGCGAGTTAGGGTGAGTGCGACAAGGGGTGAGTGCAAGTGAGGGTGAGTGCGAGTGAGTGAGACTGAAGGGGCGAGTGAGGTTGTGTGCGAGTGAGGGTGTGTGCGAGTGAGGTTGTGTGCGAGTGAGGTTGTGTGCGAGTGAGGTGGTGTGCGAGTGAGGTTGTGTGCGAGGGAGGTTGTGTGCGAGGGAGGTTGTGTGCGAGGGAGGTTGTGTGCGAGTGAGGGTGTGTGCGAGTGAGGGTGTGTGCGAGTGAGGGTGAGTGCGAGTGAGGGTGAGTGTGAGTGAGGTGTGAGTGAGGTGTGAGTGAGGGTGAGTGAGGGTGAGTGTGACTGAATGTGCGAGTGAGGGTGTGTGCGTGTGAGAGTGTGTGCGAGTGAGGGTGTGTGCGCGTGAGGTTGTGTGCGAGTGAGGGTGTGTTGAAGTGAGTGGTTGTGCGAGTGAGGGTGTGTGCGAGTGAGAGTGTGTGCGAGTGAGGGTGTGTGCGAGTGAGAGTGTGTGCGAGTGAGAGTGTGTGCGAGTGAGGGTGGGTGCGCATGAGGGTGTGTGCGCGTGAGGGTGTGTGCAAGTGAGCTTGTGTGCGAATGAGCTTGTGTGCGAGTGAGTGTGTGGTGCGCGTGAGGGGTGTGTGCGCGTGAGGGTGTGTGCGCGTGAGGGTGTGTGCGCGTGAGGGTGTGTGCGCGTGAGGGTGTGTGCGCGTGAGGGTGTGTGCGCATGAGGGTGTGTGCAACTGAGGGTGTGTGCGAGTGAGTGTGTGTGCGAGTGAGGGTGAGTGCGAGTGAGGGTGAGTGCGAGTGCCGGTGAGTGCGAGTGAGGGTGTGTGCGAGTGAGGGTGTGTGCGAGTGAGGGTGTGTGCGAGTGAGGGTGTGCGAGTGAGGTTGTGTGCGAGTGAGGGTGTGTGCGAGTGAGGATGTGTGCGACTGAGGTTGTGTGCGAGTGAGGGTGTGTGCGCATGAGGGTGTGTGCGACTGAGGGTGTGTGCGAGTGAGTGTGTGTGCGAGTGAGGGTGAGTGCGAGTGCGGGTTAGTGCGACTGAGGGTGAGTGCGACTGAGGGTGTGAGGGTGTGTGCGAGTGAGTGTGTGTGCGAGTGAGGGTGTGTGCGAGTGAGGGTGTGTGCGAGTGAGGGTGTGTGCGAGTGAGGGTGTGTGCGAGTGAGGGTGTGTGAGAGTGAGGTTGTGTGCGAGTGAGTGTGTGTGCGAGTGAGGGTGAGTGCGAGTGAGGGTGAGTGTGAGTGAGGTGTGAGTGAGGGTGAGTGAGGGTGAGTGTGACTGAAGGTCCGAGTGAGGGTGTGTGCGTGTGAGAGTGTGTGCGAGTGAGGGTTAGTGCGACTGAGGGTGAGTGCGACTGAGGGTGTGAGGGTGTGTGTGAGTGAGGGTGTGTGCGAGTGAGGGTGTGTGCGAGTGAGGGTGTGTGCGAGTGAGGGTGTGTGCGAGTGAGGGTGTGTGTGAGTGAGGGTGAGTGCGAGTGAGGGTGAGTGTGAGTGAGGTGCGAGTGAGGGTGTGTGCGTGTGAGAGTGTGTGCGAGTGAAGGTGTGTTGAAGTGAGGGGATGTGCGAGTGAGAGTGTGTGCGAGTGAGGGTGTGTTGAAGTGAGGGGATGTGCGAGTGAGGGTGTGTGCGAGTGAGGGTGAGTGCGAGTGAGGGTGAGTGCGAATGAGGGTGAGTGCGAATGAGGGTGAGTGCGAATGAGGGTGAGTGCGAGTGAGGGTGAGTGCGATGGAGGGTGAGTGCGATGGAGGGTGAGTGCGATGGAGGGTGAGTGCGATGGAGGGTGAGTGCGAGTGAGGGTGAGTGCGAGTGAGGGTGAGTGTGAGTGAGGTGTGAGTGAGGGTGAGTGAGGGTGAGTGTGACTGAATGTGCGAGTGAGGGTGTGTGCGAGTGAGGGTGGGTGCGAGTGAGGGTGGGTGCGCTTGAGGGTGTGTGCACGTGAGGGTGTGTGCGAGTGAGCTTGTGTGCGAGTGAGGGTGTGTGCGAGTGAGGGTGTGTGCGAGTGAGGGTGTGTGCGAGTGAGGGAGTGTGCAAGTGAGGGTGTGTGCGAGTGAGGGTGTGTGCGAGTGAGGGTGTGTGCGCTTGAGGGTGTGTGCACTTGAGGGTGTGTGCACGTGAGGGTGTGTGCGAGTGAGGGTGTGTGCTAGTGAGGGTGTGTGCGAGTGAGGGTGTGTGCGATTGAGGGTGTTTGCGCGTGAGGGCGTGTGCGACTGAGGGTGTGTGCGAGTGAGGGTGTGTGCGAGTGAGGGTGAGTGCGAGTGAGGGTGAGTGCGAGTGAGGGTGAGTGCGAGTGAGGGTGTGTGCGAGTGAGGGTGTGTGCGAGTGAGGGTGTGCGAGTGAGGTTGTTTGCGAGTGATGGTGAGTGCGAGTGAGGATGAGTGCGAGTGAGGATGAGTGCGAGTGAGGGTGTGTGCGACTGAGGGTGTGAGCGAGAGTGCGAGTGAGGGTGTGTGCGAGTGAGGGTGTGTGCGAGTGAGGGTGTGTGCGAGTGAGGGTGAGTGCGAGTGAGGGTGAGTGCGAGTGAGGGTGAGTGCGAGTGAGGGTGAGTGCGAGTGAGGGTGAGTGCGAGTGAGGGTGAGTGCGAGTTAGGGTGAGTGCGACTGAGGGTGAGTGCGAGTGAGGATGTGTGCGAGTGAGTATGTGTGCGAGTGAGTATGTGTGCGAGTGAGGTTGTGTGCGAGGGAGGTTGTGTGCGAGTGAGGGTGTGTGCGAGTGAGGGTGTGTGCGAGTGAGGGTGTGTGCGAGTGAGGGTGAGTGCGAGTGAGAGTGAGTGTGAGTGAGGTGTGAGTGAGGGTGAGTGAGGGTGAGTGTGACTGAATGTGCGAGTGAGGGTGTGTGCGTGTGAGAGTGTGTGCGAGTGAGGGTGTGTGCGCTTAAGGTTGAGTGCGAGTGAGGCTGAGTTGAAGTGAGGGGTAGTGCGAGTGAGGGTGTGTGCGAGTGAGAGTGTGTGCGAGTGAGGGTGTGTGCGAGTGAGAGCGTGTGCGCGTGAGGGTGTGTGCGCGTGAGGGTGTGTGCGCGTGAGGGTGTGTGCGCGTGAGGGTGTGCGCGCGTGAGGGTGTGCGCGCGTGAGGGTATGTGCGAGTGAGGTTGTGTGCGAGTGAGAGTGTGTGCGCGTGAGGGTGTGTGCGCATGAGGGTGTGTGCGCATGAGGGTGTGTGCGCGTGAGGGTGTGTGCGCGTGAGGGAGTGTGCGAGTGAGGGTGTGACGAGTGAGGGTGTGTGCGAGTGAGGGTGTGTGCGAGTGAGGGTGTGTGCGCTTGAGGGTGTGTGCGCTTGAGGGTGTGTGCGCGTGAGGGTCTGTGCGAGTGGTTGTGTGCGAGTGAGGGTGTGTGCGAGTGAGGGTTTGTGCGAGTGAGGGTGTGCGCGCCTGAGGGCGTGTGCGACTGAGGGTGTGTGCGAGTGAGGGTGTGTGCGAGTGAGGGTGAGTGCGAGTGTGGGTGAGTGCGAGTGAGGGTGTGTGCGAGTGAGGGTGTGTGCGAGTGAGGGTGCGCAAGTGAGGTTGTATGCGAGTGAGGGTGAGTGCGAGTGAGGATGAGTGCGAGTGAGGATGAGTGCGAGTGAGGATGAGTGCGAGTGAGGGTGTGTGCGAGTGAGGGTGATTGCGAGTGAGGGTGAGTGCGACTGAGGGTTTGAGCGAGAGTGCGAGTGAGGGTGTGTGCGAGTGAGGGTGTGTGCGAGTGAGGGTGAGTGCGAGTGAGGGTGAGTGCGAGTGAGGGTGAGTGTGAGTGAGGTGTGAGTGAGGGTGAGTGAGGGTGAGTGTGACTGAATGTGCGAGTCAGGGTGTGTGCGTGTGAGAGTGTGTGCGAGTGAGGGTGTGTGCGCGTGAGGTTGTGTGCGAGTGAGGGTGTGTTGAAGTGAGTGGTTGTGCGAGTGAGGGAGTGTGCGAGTGAGAGTGTGTGCGAGTGAGGGTGTGTGCGAGTGAGAGTGTGTGCGAGTGAGAGTGTGTGTGAGTGAGGGTGGGTGCGCATGAGGGTGTGTGCTCGTGAGGGTGTGTGCGAGTGAGGGTGTGTGCAAGTGAGCTTGTGTGCGAGTGAGCTTGTGTGCGAGTGAGTGTGTGTGCGCGTGAGGGTGAGTGCGCGTGAGGGTGTGTGCGCGTGAGGGTGTGTGCGCGTGAGGGTGTGTGCGCATGAGGGTGTGTGCGACTGAGGGTGTGTGCGAGTGAGTGTGTGTGCGAGTGAGGGTGAGTGCGAGTGAGGGTGAGTGCGAGTGCCGTTGAGTGCGAGTGAGGGTGTGTGCGAGTGAGGGTGTGTGCGAGTGAGGGTGTGTGCGAGTGAGGGTGTGCGAGTGAGGTTGTGTGCGAGTGAGGGTGTGTGCGAGTGAGGATGTGTGCGAGTGAGGTTGTGTGCGAGTGAGGGTGTGTGCGCATGAGGGTGTGTGCGACTGAGGGTGTGTGCGAGTGAGTGTGTGTGCGAGTGAGGGTGAGTGCGAGTGCGGGTTAGTGCGACTGAGGGTGAGTGCGACTGAGGGTGTGAGGGTGTGTGCGAGTGAGTGTGTGTGCGAGTGAGGGTGTGTGCGAGTGAGGGTGTGTGCGAGTGAGGGTGTGTGAGAGTGAGGTTGTGTGCGAGTGAGTGTGTGTGCGAGTGAGGGTGAGTGCGAGTGAGGGTGAGTGTGAGTGAGGTGTGAGTGAGGGTGAGTGAGGGTGAGTGTGACTGAAGGTCCGAGTGAGGGTGTGTGCGTGTGAGAGTGTGTGCGAGTGAGGGTTAGTGCGACTGAGGGTGAGTGCGACTGAGGGTGTGAGGGTGTGTGTGAGTGAGGGTGTGTGCGAGTGAGGGTGTGTGCGAGTGAGGGTGTGTGCGAGTGAGGGTGTGTGCGAGTGAGGGTGTGTGTGAGTGAGGGTGAGTGCGAGTGAGGGTGAGTGTGAGGGAGGTGCGAGTGAGGGTGTGTGCGTGTGAGAGTGTGTGCGAGTGAGGGTGTGTGCGCGTGAGGTTGTGTGCGAGTGAGGGTGTGTTGAAGTGAGGGGATGTGCGAGTGAGGGTGTGTGCGAGTGAGGGTGAGTGCGAGTGAGGGTGAGTGCGAATGAGGGTGAGTGCGAGTGAGGGTGAGTGCGATGGAGGGTGAGTGCGATTGAGGGTGAGTGCGATGGAGGGTGAGTGCGAGTGAGGGTGAGTGCGAGTGAGGGTGAGTGTGAGTGAGGTGTGAGTGAGGGTGAGTGAGGGTGAGTGTGACTGAAGGTGCGAGTGAGGGTGTGTGCGAGTGAGGGTGGGTGCGAGTGAGGGTGGGTGCGCTTGAGGGTGTATGCACGTGAGGGTGTGTGCGAGTGAGCTTGTGTGCGAGTGAGGGTGTGTGCGAGTGAGGGTGTGTGCGAGTGAGGGTGTGTGCGAGTGAGGGAGTGTGCAAGTGAGGGTGTGTGCGAGTGAGGGTGTGTGCGAGTGAGGGTGTGTGCGCTTGAGGGTGTGTGCGCGTGAGGGTGTGTGCACGTGAGGGTGTGTGCGAGTGAGGGTGTGTGCTAGTGAGGGTGTGTGCGAGTGAGGGTGTGTGCGAGTGAGGGTGTTTGCGCGTGAGGGCGTGTGCGACTGAGGGTGTGTGCGAGTGAGGGCGTGTGCGAGTGAGGGTGAGTGCGAGTGAGGGTGAGTGCGAGTGAGGGTGAGTGCGAGTGAGGGTGTGTGCGAGTGAGGGTGTGTGCGAGTGAGGGTGTGCGAGTGAGGTTGTTTGCGAGTGAGGGTGAGTGCGAGTGAGGATGAGTGCGAGTGAGGATGAGTGCGAGTGAGGGTGTGTGCGACTGAGGGTGTGAGCGAGAGTGCGAGTGAGGGTGTGTGCGAGTGAGGGTGTGTGCGAGTGAGGGTGTGTGCGAGTGAGGGTGAGTGCGAGTGAGGGTGAGTGCGAGTGAGGGTGAGTGCGAGTGAGGGTGAGTGCGAGTGAGGGTGAGTGCGAGTTAGGGTGAGTGCGACTGAGGGTGAGTGCAAGTGAGGGTGAGTGCGAGTGAGTCAGACTGAAGGGGCGAGTGAGGTTGTGTGCGAGTGAGGGTGTGTGCGAGTGAGTATGTGTGCGAGTGAGTATGTGTGCAAGTGAGGTTGTGTGCGAGGGAGGTTGTGTGCGAGTGAGGGTGTGTGCGAGTGAGGGTGTGTGCGAGTGAGGGTGAGTGCGAGTGAGAGTGAGTGTGAGTGAGGTGTGAGTGAGGGTGAGTGAGGGTGAGTGTGACTGAATGTGCGAGTGAGGGTGTGTGCGTGTGAGGGTGTGTGCGTGTGAGAGTGTGTGCGAGTGAGGGTGTGTGCGCTTAAGGTTGAGTGCGAGTGAGGGTGAGTTGAAGTGAGGGGTAGTGCGAGTGAGGGTGTGTGCGAGTGAGAGTGTGTGCGAGTGAGGGTGTGTGCGAGTGAGAGTGTGTGCGCGTGAGGGTGTGTGCGCTTGAGGGTGTGTGCGCGTGAGGGTGTGTGCGCGTGAGGGTGTGTGCGCGTGAGGGTGTGCGTGCGTGAGGGTGTGTGCGAGTGAGGTTGTGTGCGAGTGAGAGTGTGTGCGCGTGAGGGTGTGTGCGCATGAGGGTGTGTGCGCGTGAGGGTGTGTGCGCGTGAGGGTGTGCGCGCGTGAGGGTGTGCGTGCGTGAGGGTGTGAGTGCGATGGAGGGTGAGTGCGAGTGAGGGTGAGTGCGAGTGAGGGTGAGTGTGAGTGAGGTGTGAGTGAGGGTGAGTGAGGGTGAGTGTGACTGAAGGTGCGAGTGAGGGTGTGTGCGAGTGAGGGTGGGTGCGAGTGAGGGTGGGTGAGTGTGAGGGTGTATGCGCGTGAGGGTGTGTGCAAGTGAGCTTGTGTGCGAGTGAGCTTGTGTGCGAGTGAGCTTGTGTGCGAGTGAGGGTGTGTGCGAGTGAGGGTGTGTGCGAGTGAGGGAGTGTGCGAGTGAGGGAGTGTGCGAGTGAGGGTGGGTGCGAGTGAGGGTGTGTGCGAGTGAGGGAGTGTGCAAGTGAGGGTGTGTGCGCTTGAGGGTGTGTGCGCTTGAGGGTGTGTGCGCGTGAGGGTGTGTGCGAGTGGTTGTGTGCGAGTGAGGGTGTGTGCGAGTGAGGGTGTGTGCGAGTGAGGGTTTGTGCGAGTGAGGGTGTGTGCGCCTGAGGGCGTGTGCGACTGAGGGTGTGTGCGAGTGAGGGTGTGTGCGAGTGACGGTGAGTGCGAGTGAGGGTGAGTGCGAGTGAGGGTGTGTGCGAGTGAGGGTGAGTGCGAGTGAGGGTGAGTGCGAGTGAGGATGAGTGCGAGTGAGGATGACTGCGAGTGAGGGTGTGTGCGAGTGAGGGTGAGTGCGAGTGAGGGTGAGTGCGACTGAGGGTTTGAGCGTGAGTGCGAGTGAGGGTGTGTGCGAGTGAGGGTGAGTGCGAGTGAGGGTGAGTGCGAGTGAGGGTGAGTGCGAGTGAGGGTGAGTGCGAGTGAGGGTGAGTGCGAGTGAGGGTGAGTGCGAGTGAGGGTGAGTGCGAGTGAGGGTGAGTGAGAGTGAGGGTGAATGCGAGTGAGGGTGAATGCGAGTGAGGGTGAGTGCGAGTGAGGGTGAGTGCGAGTGAGGGTATGTGCGAGTGAGGGTGTGTGCGAGTGAGGTTGTGTGCGAGTGAGGGTTAGTGCGAGTGAGGGTGAGTGCGAGTGAGGGTGAGTGCGAGTGAGGGTTAGTGCGACTGAGGGTGAGTGCGACTGAGGGTGTGAGGGTGTGTGCGAGTGAGGGTGTGGCGAGTGAGGGTGTGTGCGAGTGAGGGTGAGTGCGAGTGAGGGTGAGTGTGAGTGAGGGTGAGTGAGGGTGAGTGTGACTGTGCGAGTGAGGGTGTGTGCGTGTGAGAGTGTGTGCGAGTGAGGGTGTGTGCGCGTGAGGTTGTGTGCGAGTGAGGGTGTGTTGAAGTGAGGGGTAGTGCGAATGAGGGTGTGTGAGAGTGAGAGTGTGTGCGAGTGAGGGTGTGTGCGAGTGAGGGTGTGTGCGAGTGAGGGTGGGTGCGCGTGAGGGTGTGTGTGCGTGAGGGTGTGTGCGAGTGAGGGTGTGTGCGAGTGAGGGTGTGTGCGAGTGAGCTTGTGTGCGAGTGAGGGTGTGTGCGCGTGAGGGTGTGTGCGCGTGAGGGTGTGTGCGCGTGAGGGTGTGTGCGCGTGAGGGTGTGCGCGCGTGAGGGTGTGCGCGCGTGAGGGTGTGCGTGCGTGAGGGTATGTGCGAGTGAGGTTGTGTGCGTGCGTGAGGGTATGTGCGAGTGAGGTTGTGTGCGAGTGAGGGTGTCTGCGAGTGAGGGTGTGTGCGAGTGAGGGTGTGTGCGAGTGAAGGTGAGTGCGAGTGAGGGTGAGTGTGAGTGAGGTGTGAGTGAGGGTGAGTGAGGGTGAGTGTGACTGAATGTGCGAGTGAGGGTGTGTACGTGTGAGAGTGTGTGCGAGTGAGGGTGTGTGCGCGTGAGGTTGTGTGCGAGTGAGGGTGTGTTGAAGTGAGTGGTTGTGCGAGTGAGGGTGTGTGCGAGTGAGAGTGTGTGCGAGTGAGGGTGTGTGCGAGTGAGAGTGTGTGCGAGTGAGAGTGTGTGCGAGTGAGGGTGGGTGCACGTGAGGGTGTGTGCGCGTGAGGGTGTGTGCGAGTGAGGGTGTGTGCGAGTGAGCTTGTGTGCGAGTGAGTGTGTGTGCGCGTGAGGGTGTGTGCGCGTGAGGGTGTGTGCGCGTGAGGGTGTGTGCGCGTGAGGGTGTGTGCGCGTGAGGGTGTGTGCGACTGAGGGTGTGTGCGAGTGAGTGTGTGTGCGAGTGAGGGTGAGTGCGAGTGAGGGTGAGTGCGAGTGAGGGTGAGTGCGAGTGAGGGTGAGTGCGAGTGAGGGTGTGTGCGAGTGAGGGTGTGTGCGAGTGAGGGTGTGCGAGTGAGGTTGTGTGCGAGTGAGGGTGTGTGCGAGTGAGGATGTGTGCGAGTGAGGTTGTGTGCGAGTGAGGGTGTGTGCGAGTGAGGATGAGTGCGAGTGAGTGTGAGAGTGAGGGTGTGTGCGAGTGAGGGTGAGTGCGAGTGAGGGTGAGTGCGAGTGAGGGTGAGTGCAAGTGAGGGTGAGTGCGAGTGAGGGTGAGTGCGAGTGAGGGTGAGTGCGAGTGAGGGTGAGTGCGAGTGAGGTTGTGTGCGAGTGAGGGTGAGTGCGAGTGAGGTTGTGTGCGAGTGAGGGTGTGTGCGAGTGAGGGTGATTGCGACTGAGGGTTTGAGCGAGAGTGCGAGTGAGGGTGTGTGCGAGTGAGGGTATGTGTGCTTGAGGGTGTGTGCGCGTGAGGGTGTGTGCGAGTGATGGTGTGTGCGAGTGAAGGTGTGTGCGAGTGAGGGTGAGTGCGAGTGAGGGTGAGTGCGAGTGAGGGTGTGTGCGAGTGAGGGTGTGTGCGAGTGAGGTTGTGTGCGAGTGAGGGTGAGTGTGAGTGAGGGTGAGTGCGAGTGAGGGTGAGTGCGAGTGAGGGTCAGTGCGAGTGAGGGTGAGTGCGAGTGAGGGTGAGTGCGAGTGAGGGTGAGTGCGAGTGAGGTTGTGTGCGAGTGAGGGTGATTGCGAGTGAGATCGTGTGCGAGTGAGGGTGTGTGCGAGTGAGGGTGAGTGCGACTGAGGGTGTGAGCGAGAGTGCGAGTGAGGGTAAGTGCGAGTGAGGGTGAGTGCGAGTGATGGTGAGTGCGACTGAGGATGAGTGCGACTGAGGTTGTGAGGTTGTGTGCGACTGAGGATGTGTGCGAGTGAGGGTGTGTGCGAGTGAGGGTGTGTACAAGTGAGGGTGTGTACGAGTGAGGGTGTGTACGAGTGAGGGTGTGTACGAGTGAGGGTGAGTGCGAGTGAGGGTGAGTGCGAGTGAGGGTGAGTGCGAGTGAGGGTGTGTGCGAGTGAGGGTGATTGCGAATTACGGTGAGTGCGACTGGGGGTGAGTGCAAGTGAGGGTGAGTGCGAGTAAGGTGTGAGTGAGGTTGAGTGTGACTGAAGGTGCGAGTGAGGTTGTGTGCATGTGAGGTTGTGTGCGAGTTAGGGTGTGTGCGAGTGAGGCTGAGTGCGAGTGAGGGTGAGTGCGACTGAGGGTGAGTGCGAGTGAGGGTGAGTGTGAGTGAGGTGTGAGTGAGGGTGAGTGAGGGTGAGTGTGACTGAAGGTGCGAGTGAGGTTGTGTGCGAGTGAGGGTGTGTGCGAGTGAGGGGTTGTGCGAGTGAGGGTGAGTGCGAGTGAGGGTGAGTGCGAGTGAGGGTGAGTGCGAGTGAGGATGAGTGCGAGTGAGGGTGAGTGCGAGTGAGGGTGAGTGTGAGTGAGGGTGAGTGCGAGTGAGGTGAGTGCGAGTGAGGGTGAGTGTGAGTGAGGTTTGAGTGAGGGTGAGTGAGGGTGAGTGTGACTGAAGGTGCGAGTGAGGGTGTGTGCGAGTGAGAGTGTGTGCGAGTGAGGGTGGGTGCGCGTGAGGGTGTGTGCGCGTGAGGGTGTGTGCGACTGAGGATGTGCGCTTGAGGGTGTGTGCGAGTGAGGGTGAGTGCCCTTGAGGGTGTGTGCGCTTGAGGGTGTGTGCGAGTGAGGGTGAGTGCGAGTGAGGGTGAGTGCGAGTTAGGGTGAGTGCGACTGGGGGTGAGTGCGAGTGAGGGTGAATGCGAGTGAGGGTGAGTGCGAGTGAGGGTGAGTGCGAGTGAGGGTGAGGGCGAGTGAGGGTGAGTGCGAGTGAGGGTGAGTGCGAGTGAGGGTGAGTGCGAGTGAGGGTGAATGCGAGTGAGGGTGAGTGCGAGTAAGGTGTGAGTGAGGTTGAGTGTGACTGAAGGTGCGAGTGAGGTTGTGTGCGATTGAGGGTGTGTGCGAGTGAGGTTGTGTGCGAGTGAGGTTGTGTGCGTGTGAGGTTGTGTGCGAGTGAGGTTGTGTGCGAGTGAGGGTGTGTGCGAGTGAGGCTGAGTGCGAGTGAGGGTGAGTGTGAGTGAGGGTGAGAGTGAGTGAGGGTGAGAGTGAGTGAGGTGTGAGTGAGGTGTGAGTGAGGGTGAGTGAGGGTGAGTGTGACTGAAGGTGCGAGTGAGGTTGTGTGCGAGTGAGGGTGTGTGCGAGTGAGGGGTTGTGCGAGTGAGGGTGAGTGCGAGTGAGGGTGAGTGCGAGTGAGGGTGAGTGCGAGTGAGGGTGAGTGCGAGTGAGGGTGAGTGTGAGAGGTGTGAGTGAGGGTGAGTGAGGGTGAGTGTGACTGAAGGTGCGAGTGAGGGTGAGTGCGAGTGAGAGTGTGTGCGAGTGAGGGTGGGTGCACGTTAGGGTGTGTGCGCGTGAGGGTGTGTGCGATTGAGCTTGTGTGCGAGTGAGGGTGAGTGCAAGTGAGGGTGAGTGCGAGTGAGGGTGAGTGCGAGTGAGGGTGAGTGCGAGTGAGGGTGTGTGCGAGTGAGGGTGAGTGCAAGTGAGGGTGAGTGCGAGTGAGGGTGAGTGCGAGTGAGGGTGAGTGCGAGTGAGGGTGTGTGCGAGTGAGGGTGTGTGCGAGTGAGGGTGTGTGCGAGTGAGGGTGTGCGAGTGAGGTTGTGTGCGAGTGAGGGTGTGTGCGAGTGAGGATGTGTGCGAGTGAGGTTGTGTGCGAGTGAGGGTGTGTGCGAGTGAGGATGAGTGCGAGTGAGTGTGCGAGTGAGGGTGTGTGCGAGTGAGGGTGAGTGCGAGTGAGGGTGAGTGCGAGTGAGGGTGAGTGCGAGTGAGGGTGAGTGCGAGTGAGGGTGAGTGCGAGTGAGGGTGAGTGCGAGTGAGGTTGTGTGCGAGTGAGGGTGAGTGCGAGTGAGGTTGTGTGCGATTGAGGGTGATTGCGACTGAGGGTTTGAGCGAGTGTGCGAGTGAGGGTGTGTGCGAGTGAGGGTATGTGTGCTTGAGGGTGTGTGCGCGTGAGGGTGTGTGCGAGTGATGGTGTGTGCGAGTGAGGGTGTGTGCGAGTGAGGGTGTGTGCGAGTGAGGGTGAGTGCGAGTGAGGGTGTGTGCGAGTGAGGGTGTGTGCGAGTGAGGGTGTGCGAGTGAGGTTGTGTGCGAGTGAGGGTGAGTGCGAGTGAGGGTGAGTGCGAGTGAGGGTGAGTGCGAGTGAGGGTGAGTGCGAGTGAGGGTGAGTGCGAGTGAGGGTGAGTGCGAGTGAGGGTGAGTGCGAGTGAGGTTGTGTGCGAGTGAGGGTGATTGCGAGTGAGATAGTGGGTGAGGGTGTGTGCGAGTGAGGGTGAGTGCGACTGAGGGTGTGAGCGAGAGTGCGAGTGAGGGTAAGTGCGAGTGAGGGTGAGTGCGAGTGATGGTGAGTGCGACTGAGGATGAGTGCGACTGAGGGTGTGAGGGTGTGTGCGACTGAGGATGTGTGCGAGTGAGGGTGTGTGCGAGTGAGGGTGTGTACAAGTGAGGGTGTGTACGAGTGAGGGTGTGTACGAGTGAGGGTGTGTACGAGTGAGGTTGTGTACGAGTGAGGGTGAGTGCGAGTGAGGGTGAGTGCGAGTGAGGCTGTGTGCGAGTGAGGGTGAGTGCGAATTACGGTGAGTGCGACTGGGGGTGAGTGCAAGTGAGGGTGAGTGCGAGTAAGGTGTGAGTGAGGTTGAGTGTGACTGAAGGTGCGAGTGAGGTTGTGTGCGATTGAGGGTGTGTGCAAGTGAGGTTGTGTGCGAGTGAGGTTGTGTGCATGTGAGGTTGTGTGCGAGTTAGGGTGTGTGCGAGTGAGGCTGAGTGCGAGTGAGGGTGAGTGCGAGTGAGGGTGAGTGCGAGTGAGGGTGAGTGTGAGTGAGGTGTGAGTGAGGGTGAGTGAGGGTGAGTGTGACTGAAGGTGCGAGTGAGGTTGTGTGCGAGTGAGGGTGTGTGCGAGTGAGGGGTTGTGCGAGTGAGGGTGAGTGCGAGTGAGGGTGAGTGCGAGTGAGGGTGAGTGCGAGTGAGGGTGAGTGCGAGTGAGGATGAGTGCGAGTGAGGGTGAGTGCGAGTGAGGGTGAGTGCGAGTGAGGGTGAGTGTGAGTGAGGGTGAGTGCGAGTGAGGGTGAGTGCGAGTGAGGGTGAGTGTGAGTGAGGTGCGAGTGAGGGTGAGTGAGGGTGAGTGTGACTGAAGGTGCGAGTGAGGGTGTGTGCGAGTGAGAGTGTGTGCGAGTGAGGGTGTGTGCGCGTGAGGTTGTGTGCGAGTGAGGGTGTGTTGAAGTGAGTGGTTGTGCGAGTGAGGGTGTGTGCGAGTGAGAGTGTGTGCGAGTGAGGGTGTGTGCGAGTGAGAGTGTGTGCGAGTGAGAGTGTGTGCGAGTGAGGGTGGGTGCACGTGAGGGTGTGTGCGCGTGAGGGTGTGTGCGAGTGAGGGTGTGTGCGAGTGAGCTTGTGTGCGAGTGAGTGTGTGTGCGAGTGAGTGTGTGTGCGCGTGAGGGTGTGTGCGCGTGAGGGTGTGTGCGCGTGAGGGTGTGTGCGCGTGAGGGTGTGTGCGACTGAGGGTGTGTGCGAGTGAGTGTGTGTGCGAGTGAGGGTGAGTGCGAGTGAGGGTGAGTGCGAGTGAGGGTGAGTGCGAGTGAGGGTGAGTGCGAGTGAGGGTGTGTGCGAGTGAGGGTGTGTGCGAGTGAGGGTGTGCGAGTGAGGTTGTGTGCGAGTGAGGGTGTGTGCGAGTGAGGATGTGTGCGAGTGAGGTTGTGTGCGAGTGAGGGTGTGTGCGAGTGAGGATGAGTGCGAGTGAGTGTGAGAGTGAGGGTGTGTGCGAGTGAGGGTGAGTGCGAGTGAGGGTGAGTGCGAGTGAGGGTGAGTGCAAGTGAGGGTGAGTGCGAGTGAGGGTGAGTGCGAGTGAGGGTGAGTGCGAGTGAGGGTGAGTGCGAGTGAGGTTGTGTGCGAGTGAGGGTGAGTGCGAGTGAGGTTGTGTGCGAGTGAGGGTGTGTGCGAGTGAGGGTGATTGCGACTGAGGGTTTGAGCGAGAGTGCGAGTGAGGGTGTGTGCGAGTGAGGGTATGTGTGCTTGAGGGTGTGTGCGCGTGAGGGTGTGTGCGAGTGATGGTGTGTGCGAGTGAAGGTGTGTGCGAGTGAGGGTGAGTGCGAGTGAGGGTGAGTGCGAGTGAGGGTGTGTGCGAGTGAGGGTGTGTGCGAGTGAGGTTGTGTGCGAGTGAGGGTGAGTGTGAGTGAGGGTGAGTGCGAGTGAGGGTGAGTGCGAGTGAGGGTGAGTGCGAGTGAGGGTGAGTGCGAGTGAGGGTGAGTGCGAGTGAGGGTGAGTGCGAGTGAGGTTGTGTGCGAGTGAGGGTGATTGCGAGTGAGATAGTGTGCGAGTGAGGGTGTGTGCGAGTGAGGGTGAGTGCGACTGAGGGTGTGAGCGAGAGTGCGAGTGAGGGTAAGTGCGAGTGAGGGTGAGTGCGAGTGATGGTGAGTGCGACTGAGGATGAGTGCGACTGAGGTTGTGAGGTTGTGTGCGACTGAGGATGTGTGCGAGTGAGGGTGTGTGCGAGTGAGGGTGTGTACAAGTGAGGGTGTGTACGAGTGAGGGTGTGTACGAGTGAGGGTGTGTACGAGTGAGGGTGAGTGCGAGTGAGGGTGAGTGCGAGTGAGGGTGAGTGCGAGAGAGGGTGTGTGCGAGTGAGGGTGAGTGCGAATTACGGTGAGTGCGACTGGGGGTGAGTGCAAGTGAGGGTGAGTGCGAGTAAGGTGTGAGTGAGGTTGAGTGTGACTGAAGGTGCGAGTGAGGTTGTGTGCATGTGAGGTTGTGTGCGAGTTAGGGTGTGTGCGAGTGAGGCTGAGTGCGAGTGAGGGTGAGTGCGACTGAGGGTGAGTGCGAGTGAGGGTGAGTGTGAGTGAGGTGTGAGTGAGGGTGAGTGAGGGTGAGTGTGACTGAAGGTGCGAGTGAGGTTGTGTGCGAGTGAGGGTGTGTGCGAGTGAGGGGTTGTGCGAGTGAGGGTGAGTGCGAGTGAGGGTGAGTGCGAGTGAGGGTGAGTGCGAGTGAGGATGAGTGCGAGTGAGGGTGAGTGCGAGTGAGGGTGAGTGTGAGTGAGGGTGAGTGCGAGTGAGGGTGAGTGCGAGTGAGGGTGAGTGTGAGTGAGGTTTGAGTGAGGGTGAGTGAGGGTGAGTGTGACTGAAGGTGCGAGTGAGGGTGTGTGCGAGTGAGAGTGTGTGCGAGTGAGGGTGGGTGCGCGTGAGGGTGTGTGCGCGTGAGGGTGTGTGCGACTGAGGATGTGCGCTTGAGGGTGTGTGCGAGTGAGGGTGAGTGCCCTTGAGGGTGTGTGCGCTTGAGGGTGTGTGCGAGTGAGGGTGAGTGCGAGTGAGGGTGAGTGCGAGTTAGGGTGAGTGCGACTGGGGGTGAGTGCGAGTGAGGGTGAATGCGAGTGAGGGTGAGTGCGAGTGAGGGTGAGTGCGAGTGAGGGTGAGGGCGAGTGAGGGTGAGTGCGAGTGAGGGTGAGTGCGAGTGAGGGTGAATGCGAGTGAGGGTGAGTGCGAGTAAGGTGTGAGTGAGGTTGAGTGTGACTGAAGGTGCGAGTGAGGTTGTGTGCGATTGAGGGTGTGTGCGAGTGAGGTTGTGTGCGAGTGAGGTTGTGTGCGTGTGAGGTTGTGTGCGAGTGAGGTTGTGTGCGAGTGAGGGTGTGTGCGAGTGAGGCTGAGTGCGAGTGAGGGTGAGTGTGAGTGAGGGTGAGAGTGAGTGAGGGTGAGAGTGAGTGAGGGTGAGAGTGAGTGAGGTGTGAGTGAGGTGTGAGTGAGGGTGAGTGAGGGTGAGTGTGACTGAAGGTGCGAGTGAGGTTGTGTGCGAGTGAGGGTGTGTGCGAGTGAGGGGTTGTGCGAGTGAGGGTGAGTGCGAGTGAGGGTGAGTGCGAGTGAGGGTGAGTGCGAGTGAGGGTGAGTGCGAGTGAGGGTGAGTGCGAGTGAGGGTGAGTGTGAGAGGTGTGAGTGAGGGTGAGTGAGGGTGAGTGTGACTGAAGGTGCGAGTGAGGGTGTGTGCGAGTGAGAGTGTGTGCGAGTGAGGGTGGGTGCACGTTAGGGTGTGTGCGCGTGAGGGTGTGTGCGATTGAGCTTGTGTGCGAGTGAGGGTGAGTGCAAGTGAGGGTGAGTGCGAGTGAGGGTGAGTGCGAGTGAGGGTGAGTGCGAGTGAGGGTGTGTGCGAGTGAGGGTGAGTGCAAGTGAGGGTGAGTGCGAGTGAGGGTGAGTGCGAGTGAGGGTGAGTGCGAGTGAGGGTGTGTGCGAGTGAGGGTGTGTGCGAGTGAGGGTGTGTGCGAGTGAGGGTGTGCGAGTGAGGTTGTGTGCGAGTGAGGGTGTGTGCGAGTGAGGATGTGTGCGAGTGAGGTTGTGTGCGAGTGAGGGTGTGTGCGAGTGAGGATGAGTGCGAGTGAGTGTGCGAGTGAGGGTGTGTGCGAGTGAGGGTGAGTGCGAGTGAGGGTGAGTGCGAGTGAGGGTGAGTGCGAGTGAGGGTGAGTGCGAGTGAGGGTGAGTGCGAGTGAGGGTGAGTGCGAGTGAGGTTGTGTGCGAGTGAGGGTGAGTGCGAGTGAGGTTGTGTGCGATTGAGGGTGATTGCGACTGAGGGTTTGAGCGAGTGTGCGAGTGAGGGTGTGTGCGAGTGAGGGTATGTGTGCTTGAGGGTGTGTGCGCGTGAGGGTGTGTGCGAGTGATGGTGTGTGCGAGTGAGGGTGTGTGCGAGTGAGGGTGTGTGCGAGTGAGGGTGAGTGCGAGTGAGGGTGTGTGCGAGTGAGGGTGTGTGCGAGTGAGGGTGTGCGAGTGAGGTTGTGTGCGAGTGAGGGTGAGTGCGAGTGAGGGTGAGTGCGAGTGAGGGTGAGTGCGAGTGAGGGTGAGTGCGAGTGAGGGTGAGTGCGAGTGAGGGTGAGTGCGAGTGAGGGTGAGTGCGAGTGAGGTTGTGTGCGAGTGAGGTTGTGTGCGTGTGAGGTTGTGTGCGAGTGAGGTTGTGTGCGAGTGAGGTTGTGTGCGAGTGAGGGTGTGTGCGAGTGAGGGTGTGTGCGAGTGAGGGTGTGTGCGAGTGAGGCTGAGTGCGAGTGAGGGTGAGTGTGAGTGAGGGTGAGAGTGAGTGAGGGTGAGAGTGAGTGAGGGTGAGAGTGAGTGAGGTGTGAGTGAGGTGTGAGTGAGGGTGAGTGAGGGTGAGTGTGACTGAAGGTGCGAGTGAGGTTGTGTGCGAGTGAGGGTGTGTGCGAGTGAGGGGTTGTGCGAGTGAGGGTGAGTGCGAGTGAGGGTGAGTGCGAGTGAGGGTGAGTGCGAGTGAGGGTGAGTGCGAGTGAGGGTGAGTGTGAGAGGTGTGAGTGAGGGTGAGTGAGGGTGAGTGTGACTGAAGGTGCGAGTGAGGGTGAGTGCGAGTGAGAGTGTGTGCGAGTGAGGGTGGGTGCGCGTGAGGGTGTGTGCGCGTGAGGGTGTGTGCGATTGAGCTTGTGTGCGAGTGAGGGTGTGTGCGAGTGAGGGTGTGTGCGAGTGAGGGTGTGTGCGAGTGAGGGTGTGTGCGAGTGAGGGTGTGTGCGAGTGAGGGTGTGTGCGCTTGAGGGTGTGTGCGCGTGAGGGTGTGTGCGAGTGAGGGTGTGTGCGAGTGAGGGTGTGTGCGATTGAGGGTGTGTGCGATTGAGGGTGTCTGCGAATGAGGGTGTGTGCGAGTGAGGGTGTGTGCGAGTAAGGGTGTGTGCGAGTGAGGGTGAGTGCGAGTGAGGGTGAGTGCGAGTGAGGGTGTGTGCGAGTGAGGGTGTGTGCGAGTGAGGGTGTGCGAGTGAGGGTGTGTGCGAGTGAGGGTGAGTGCGAATGAGGGTGAGGGTGAGTGCGAGTGAGGGTGAGTGCGAGTGAGGTTGTGTGCGAGTGAGCGTGAGTGCGAGTGAGGTTGTGTGCGAGTGAGGGTGTGTGCGAGTGAGGGTGTGTGCGATTGTGGGTGTGTGTGCATGAGGGTGTGTGCACGTGAGGGTGTGTGCGAGTAAGGGTGTGTGCGAGTGCGGGTGTGTGCGAGTGAGGGTGTTTTCGAGTGAGGGTGAGTGCGAGTGAGGGTGTGAGCGAGTGAAGGTGAGTGCGAGTGCGGGTGAGTGTGAGTGAGGGTGAGTGCGAGTGAGGGTGTGTGCGAGTGAGGGTGTGTGCGAGTGAGGTTGTGTGCGAGTGAGGGTGAGTGCGAGTGAGGGTTAGTGCGAGTGAGGGTGAGTGCGAGTGAGGGTGAGTGCGAGTGAGGGTGAGTGCGAGTGAGGGTTAGTGCGACTGAGGGTGAGTGCGACTGAGGGTGTGAGGGTGTGTGCGAGTGAGGGTGTGTGCGAGTGAGGGTGTGTGCGAGTGAGGGTGTGTGCGAGTGAGGTTGTGTGCGAGTGAGGTTGTGTGCGAGTGAGGGTGTGTGCGAGTGAGGGTATGTGCGAGTGAGGGTGAGTGCGAGTGAGGGTGAGTGTGAGTGAGGTGTGAGTGAGGGTGAGTGAGGGTGAGTGTGACTGAAGGTCCGAGTGAGCGTGTGTGCATGTGAGAGTGTGTGCGAGTGAGGGTTAGTGCGACTGAGGGTGAGTGCGACTGAGGGTGTGAGGGTGTGTGCGAGTGAGGGTGTGTGCGAGTGAGGGGGTGTGCGAGTGAGGGTGTGTGCGAGTGAGGGTGTGTGCGAGTGAGGGTGTGTGCGAGTGAGGGTGTGTGCGAGTGAGGGTGTGTGCGACTGAGGTTGTGTGCGAGTGAGGTTGTGTGCGAGTGAGGGTGTGTGCGAGTGAGGGTGAGTGCGAGTGAGGGTGAGTGTGAGTGAGGTGTGAGTGAGGGTGAGTGCGTGTGAGAGTGTGTGCGATTGAGGGTGTGTGCGCGTGAGGTTGTGTGCGAGTGAGGGTGTGTTGAAGTGAGGGGATGTGCGAGTGAGGGTGTGTTGAAGTGAGGGGATGTGCGAGTGAGGGTGTGTGCGAGTGAGGGTGAGTGCGAGTGAGGGTGAGTGCGAGTGGGGGTGAGTGCGAGTGAGGGTGAGTGCGATGGAGGGTGAGTGCGATGATGGGTGAGTGCGATGGAGGGTGAGTGCGAGTGAGGGTGAGTGCGAGTGAGGGTGAGTGTGAGTGAGGTGTGAGTGAGGGTGAGTGAGGTTGAGTGTGACTGAAGGTGCGAGTGAGGGTGTGTGCAAGTGAGGGTGGGTGCGCGTGAGGGTGGGTGCGCGTGAGGGTGTGTGCAAGTGAGCTTGTGTGCGAGTGAGCTTGTGTGCGAGTGAGGGTGTGTGCGAGTGAGGGTGTGTGCGAGTGAGGGTGTGTGCGAGTGAGGGAGTGTGCGAGTGAGGGTGTGTGCGAGTGAGGGTGTGTGCGAGTGAGGGTGTGTGCGAGTGAGGGTGTGTGCGCTTGAGGGTGTGTGCGCTTGAGGGTGTGTGCGCGTGAGGGTGTGTGCGAGTGGTTGTGTGCGAGTGAGGGTGTGTGCGAGTGAGGGTGTGTGCGAGTGAGGGTTTGTGCGAGTGAGGGTGTGTGCGCCTGAGGGCGTGTGCGACTGAGGGTGTGTGCGAGTGAGGGTGTGTGCGAGTGAGGGTGAGTGCGAGTGAGGGTGAGTGCGAGTGAGGGTGTGTGCGAGTGAGGGTGTGTGCGAGTGAGGGTGTGCGAGTGAGGTTGTTTGCGAATGAGGGTGAGTGCGAGTGAGGATGAGTGCGAGTGAGGATGAGTGCGAGTGAGGGTGTGTGCGAGTGAGGGTGAGTGCGAGTGAGGGTGAGTGCGACTGAGGGTTTGAGCGAGAGTGCGAGTGAGGGTGTGTGCGAGTGAGGGTGTGTGCGAGTGAGGCTGAGTGCGAGTGAGGGTGAGTGCGAGTAAGGGTGAGTGCGAGTGAGGGTGAGTGCGAGTGAGGGTGAGTGCGAGTGAGGGTGAATGCGAGTGAGGGTGAATGCGAGTGAGGGTGAGTGCGAGTGAGGGTGAGTGCGAGTTAGGGTGAGTGCAACATAGGGTGAGTGCGAGTGAGGGTGAGTGCGAGTGAGGGTGTGCGAGTGAGCGTGAGTTTGAGTGAGGGTGAGTGCGAGTGAGGGTGAGTGCGAGTGAGGTTGTGTGCGAGTGAGGGTGATTGCGAGTGAGATAGTGTGCGAGTGAGGGTGTGTGCGAGTGAGGGTAATTGCGAGTGAGGGTGAGTGCGAGTGAGGGTGAGTGCGACTGAGGATGAGTGCGACTGAGGATGAGTGCGACTGAGGGTGTGAGGGTGTGTGCGACTGAGGATGTGTGCGAGTGAGGGTGTGTGCGAGTGAGGGTGTGTACAAGTGAGGGTGTGTACGAGTGAGGGTGTGTACGAGTGAGGGTGTGTACGAGTGAGGGTGTGTACGAGTGAGGGTGAGTGCGAGTGAGGGTGAGTGCGAGTGAGGGTGAGTGCGAGTGAGGGTGAGTGTGAGTGAGGGTGTGTGCGAGTGAGGGTGTGTGCGCGTGAGGGTGAGTGCGAATTAGGGTGAGTGCGACTGGGGGTGAGTGCAAGTGAGGGTGAGTGCGAGTAAGGTGTGAGTGAGGTTGAGTGTGACTGAAGGTGCGAGTGAGGTTGTGTGCGATTGAGGGTGTGTGCAAGTGAGGTTGTGTGCGAGTGAGGGTGAGTGCGAGTGAGGGTGTGTGCGAGTGAGGGTGAGTGTGAGTGAGGGTGAGTGCGAGTTAGGGTGAGTGCGAGTGAGGGTGAGTGTGAGAGGTGTGAGTGAGGGTGAGTGAGGGTGAGTGTGACTGAAGGTGCGAGTGAGGGTGTGTGCGAGTGAGAGTGTGTGCGAGTGAGTGTGTGCAAGTGAGGGTGTGTGCGCGTGAGGGTGTGTGCGAGTGAGCTTGTGTGCGAGCGAGGGTGTGTGCGAGTGAAGGTGTGTGCGAGTGAGGGTGTGTGCGAGTGAGGGTGTGTGCGAGTGAGGGTGAGTGCGAGTGAGGGCGAGTGCGAGTTAGGGTGAGTGCGAGTGAGGGTGAGTGTGAGAGGTGTGAGTGAGGGTGAGTGAGGGTGAGTGTGACTGAAGGTGCGAGTGAGGGTGTGTGCGAGTGAGAGTGTGTGCGAGTGAGTGTGTGCAAGTGAGGGTGTGTGCGCGTGAGGGTGTGTGCGAGTGAGCTTGTGTGCGAGCGAGGGTGTGTGCGAGTGAGGGTGTGTGCGAGTGAGGGTGTGTGCGAGTGAGGGTGTGTGCGAGTGAGGGTGTGTGCGAGTGAGGGTGTGTGCGAGTGAGGGTGTGTGTGAGTGGGTGTGTGTGTGCTTGAGGGTGTGTGCGCGTGAGGGTGTGTGCGAGTGAGGGTGTGTGCGAGTGAGGGTGTGTGCGATTGAGGGTGTGTGCGAATGAGGGTGTGTGCGAGTGAGGGTGTGTGCGAGTAAGGGTGTGTGCGAGTGAGGGTGAGTGCGAGTGAGGGTGTGTGCGAGTGAGGGTGTGTGCGAGTGAGGGTGTGCGAGTGAGGGTGTGTGCGAGTGAGGGTGAGTGCGAGTGTGGGTGAGTGCGAGTGTGGGTGAGTGCGAGTGAGGGTGAGTGCGAGTGAGGGTGAGGGTGAGTGCGAGTGAGGGTGAGTGCGAGTGAGGTTGTGTGCGAGTGAGCGTGAGTGCGAGTGAGGTTGTGTGCGAGTGAGGTTGTGTGCGAGTGAGCGTGAGTGCGAGTGAGGTTGTGTGCGAGTGAGGGTGTGTGCGAGTGAGGGTGAGTGCAACTGACGGTGTGTGCGAGTGAGGGTGTGTGCGAGTGCGGGTGTGTGCGAGTGAGGGTGTTTTCGAGTGAGGGTGTGTGCGAGTGAGGGTGTGTGCGAGTGAGGGTGTGCGAGTGAGGGTGAGTGCGAGTGAGGATGAGTGCGAGTGAGGATGAGTGCGAGTGAGGGTGTGTGCCAGTGAGGGTGAGTGCGAGTGAGGGTGAGTGCGACTGAGGGTTTGAGCGAGAGTGCGCGTGAGGGTGTGTGCGAGTGAGGGTGTGTGCGAGTGAGGGTGAGTGCGAGCGAGGGTGAGTGCGAGTAAGGGTGAGTGCGAGTGAGGTGTGAGTGAGGGTGAGTGAGGGTGAGTGTGACTGAAGGTGCGAGTGAGGTTGTGTGCGAGTGAGGGTGTGTGCGAGTGAGGGGTTGTGCGAGTGAGGGTGAGTGCGAGTGAGGGTGAGTGCGAGTGAGGGTGAGTGCGAGTGAGGGTGAGTGCGAGTGAGGGTGTGTGCGAGTAAGGGTGTGTGCGAGTGAGGGTGAGTGCGAGTGAGGGTGAGTGCGAGTGAGGGTGTGTGCGAGTGAGGGTGTGTGCGAGTGAGGGTGTGCGAGTGAGGGTGTGTGCGAGTGAGGGTGAGTGCGAATGAGGGTGAGGGTGAGTGCGAGTGAGGGTGAGTGCGAGTGAGGTTGTGTGCGAGTGAGCGTGAGTGCGAGTGAGGTTGTGTGCGAGTGAGGGTGTGTGCGAGTGAGGGTGAGTGCGACTGAGGGTGTGTGCGAGTGAGGGTGTGTGCGATTGTGGGTGTGTGTGCATGAGGGTGTGTGCAAGTGAGGGTGTGTGCGAGTAAGGGTGTGTGCGAGTGCAGGTGTGTGCGAGTGAGGGTGTTTTCGAGTGAGGGTGAGTGCGAGTGAGGGTGTGAGCGAGTGAAGGTGAGTGCGAGTGCGGGTGAGTGTGAGTGAGGGTGAGTGCGAGTGAGGGTGTGTGCGAGTGAGGGTGTGTGCGAGTGAGGGTGTGTGCGAGTGAGGGTGTGTGCGAGTGAGGTTGTGTGCGAGTGAGGTTGTGTGCGAGTGAGGGTGTGTGCGAGTGAGGGTATGTGCGAGTGAGGGTGAGTGCGAGTGAGGGTGAGTGTGAGTGAGGTGTGAGTGAGGGTGAGTGAGGGTGAGTGTGACTGAAGGTCCGAGTGAGCGTGTGTGCATGTGAGAGTGTGTGCGAGTGAGGGTTAGTGCGACTGAGGGTGAGTGCGACTGAGGGTGTGAGGGTGTGTGCGAGTGAGGGTGTGTGCGAGTGAGGGGGTGTGCGAGTGAGGGTATGTGCGAGTGAGGTTGTGTGCGAGTGAGGGTGTGTGCGAGTGAGGGTGAGTGCGAGTGAGGGTGAGTGTGAGTGAGGTGTGAGTGAGGGTGAGTGCGTGTGAGAGTGTGTGCGATTGAGGGTGTGTGCGCGTGAGGTTGTGTGCGAGTGAGGGTGTGTTGAAGTGAGGGGATGTGCGAGTGAGGGTGTGTTGAAGTGAGGGGATGTGCGAGTGAGGGTGTGTGCGAGTGAGGGTGAGTGCGAGTGAGGGTGAGTGCGAGTGAGGGTGAGTGCGAGTGAGGGTGAGTGCGATGGAGGGTGAGTGCGATGGAGGGTGAGTGCGATGGAGGGTGAGTGCAAGTGAGGGTGAGTGCGAGTGAGGGTGAGTGTGAGTGAGGTGTGAGTGAGGGTGAGTGAGGTTGAGTGTGACTGAAGGTGCGAGTGAGGGTGTGTGCAAGTGAGGGTGGGTGCGCGTGAGGGTGGGTGCGCGTGAGGGTGTGTGCAAGTGAGCTTGTGTGCGAGTGAGCTTGTGTGCGAGTGAGGGTGTGTGCGAGTGAGGGTGTGTGCGAGTGAGGGTGTGTGCGAGTGAGGGAGTGTGCGAGTGAGGGTGTGTGCGAGTGAGGGTGTGTGCGAGTGAGGGTGTGTGCGCTTGAGGGTGTGTGCGCTTGAGGGTGTGTGCGCGTGAGGGTGTGTGCGAGTGGTTGTGTGCGAGTGAGGGTGTGTGCGAGTGAGGGTGTGTGCGAGTGAGGGTTTGTGCGAGTGAGGGTGTGTGCGCCTGAGGGCGTGTGCGACTGAGGGTGTGTGCGAGTGAGGGTGTGTGCGAGTGAGGGTGAGTGCGAGTGAGGGTGAGTGCGAGTGAGGGTGTGTGCGAGTGAGGGTGTGTGCGAGTGAGGGTGTGCGAGTGAGGTTGTTTGCGAATGAGGGTGAGTGCGAGTGAGGATGAGTGCGAGTGAGGATGAGTGCGAGTGAGGGTGTGTGCGAGTGAGGGTGAGTGCGAGTGAGGGTGAGTGCGACTGAGGGTTTGAGCGAGAGTGCGAGTGAGGGTATGTGCGAGTGAGGGTGTGTGCGAGTGAGGCTGAGTGCGAGTGAGGGTGAGTGCGAGTAAGGGTGAGTGCGAGTGAGGGTGAGTGCGAGTGAGGGTGAGTGCGAGTGAGGGTGAATGCGAGTGAGGGTGAATGCGAGTGAGGGTGAGTGCGAGTGAGGGTGAGTGCGAGTTAGGGTGAGTGCAACATAGGGTGAGTGCGAGTGAGGGTGAGTGCGAGTGAGGGTGTGTGCAAGTGAGCGTGAGTTTGAGTGAGGGTGAGTGCGAGTGAGGGTGAGTGCGAGTGAGGTTGTGTGCGAGTGAGGGTGATTGCGAGTGAGATAGTGTGCGAGTGAGGGTGTGTGCGAGTGAGGGTAATTGCGAGTGAGGGTGAGTGCGAGTGAGGGTGAGTGCGACTGAGGATGAGTGCGACTGAGGATGAGTGCGACTGAGGGTGTGAGGGTGTGTGCGACTGAGGATGTGTGCGAGTGAGGGTGTGTGCGAGTGAGGGTGTGTACGAGTGAGGGTGTGTACGAGTGAGGGTGTGTACGAGTGAGGGTGAGTGCGAGTGAGGGTGAGTGCGAGTGAGGGTGAGTGCGAGTGAGGGTGAGTGTGAGTGAGGGTGTGTGCGAGTGAGGGTGTGTGCGCGTGAGGGTGAGTGCGAATTAGGGTGAGTGCGACTGGGGGTGAGTGCAAGTGAGGGTGAGTGCGAGTAAGGTGTGAGTGAGGTTGAGTGTGACTGAAGGTGCGAGTGAGGTTGTGTGCGATTGAGGGTGTGTGCAAGTGAGGATGTGTGCGAGTGAGGGTGAGTGCGAGTGAGGGTGTGTGCGAGTGAGGGTGAGTGCGAGTGAGGGTGAGTGCGAGTTAGGGTGAGTGCGAGTGAGGGTGAGTGTGAGAGGTGTGAGTGAGGGTGAGTGAGGGTGAGTGTGACTGAAGGTGCGAGTGAGGGTGTGTGCGAGTGAGAGTGTGTGCGAGTGAGTGTGTGCAAGTGAGGGTGGGTGCGCGTGAGGGTGTGTGCGCGTGAGGGTGTGTGCGAGTGAGCTTGTGTGCGAGCGAGGGTGTGTGCGAGTGAGGGTGTGTGCGAGTGAGGGTGTGTGCGAGTGAGGGTGTGTGCGAGTGAGGGTGTGTGCGAGTGAGGGTGTGTGTGAGTGGGTGTGTGTGTGCTTGAGGGTGTGTGCGCGTGAGGGTGTGTGCGAGTGAGGGTGTGTGCGAGTGAGGGTGTGTGCGATTGAGGGTGTGTGCGAATGAGGGTGTGTGCGAGTTAGGGTGTGTGCGAGTAAGGGTGTGTGCGAGTGAGGGTGAGTGCGAGTGAGGGTGTGTGCGAGTGAGGGTGTGTGCGAGTGAGGGTGTGCGAGTGAGGGTGTGTGCGAGTGAGGGTGAGTGCGAATGAGGGTGAGTGCGAGTGTGGGTGAGTGCGAGTGAGGGTGAGTGCGAGTGAGGGTGAGGGTGAGTGCGAGTGAGGGTGAGTGCGAGTGAGGTTGTGTGCGAGTGAGTGTGAGTGCGAGTGAGGTTGTGTGCGAGTGAGGTTGTGTGCGAGTGAGCGTGAGTGCGAGTGAGGTTGTGTGCGAGTGAGGGTGTGTGCGAGTGAGGGTGAGTGCAACTGACGGTGTGTGCGAGTGAGGGTGTGTGCGAGTGCGGGTGTGTGCGAGTGAGGGTGTTTTCGAGTGAGGGTGTGTGCGAGTGAGGGTGTGTGCGAGTGAGGGTGTGCGAGTGAGGGTGAGTGCGAGTGAGGATGAGTGCGAGTGAGGATGAGTGCGAGTGAGGGTGTGTGCCAGTGAGGGTGAGTGCGAGTGAGGGTGAGTGCGACTGAGGGTTTGAGCGAGAGTGCGCGTGAGGGTGTGTGCGAGTGAGGGTGTGTGCGAGTGAGGGTGAGTGCGAGCGAGGGTGAGTGCGAGTAAGGGTGAGTGCGAGTGAGGGTGAGTGCGAGTGAGGGTGAGTGCGAGTGAGGGTGAGTGCGAGTGAGGGTGAGTGCGAGTGAGGGTGAGTGTGAGAGGTGTGAGTGAGGGTGAGTGAGGGTGAGTGTGACTGAAGGTGCGAGTGAGGGTGTGTGCGAGTGAGAGTGTGTGCGAATGAGTGTGTGCGAGTGAGGGTGGGTGCGCGTGAGGGTGTGTGCGCGTGAGGGTGTGTGCACGTGAGGGTGTGTGCGCGTGAGGGTGTGTGCGAGTGAGCTTGTGTGCGAGCGAGGGTGTGTGCGAGCGAGGGTGTGTGCGAGCGAGGGTGTGTGCGAGCGAGGGTGTGTGCGAGTGAGGGTGTGTGCGAGTGAGGGTGTGTGCGAGTGAGGGTGTGTGTGAGTGAGTGTGTGTGTGCTTGAGGGTGTGTGCGCGTGAGGGTGTGTGCGAGTGAGGGTGTGTGCGAGTGAGGGTGTGTGCGATTGAGGGTGTGTGCGATTGAGGGTGTGTGCGAATGAGGGTGTGTGCGAGTGAGGGTGTGTGCGAGTAAGGGTGTGTGCGAGTGAGGGTGAGTGCGAGTGAGGGTGTGTGCGAGTGAGGGGGTGTGCGAGTGAGGGTGTGTGCGAGTGAGGGTGTGTGCGAGTGAGGGTGAGTGCGAATGAGGGTGAGTGCGAGTGTGGGTGAGTGCGAGTGAGGGTGAGGGTGAGTGCGAGTGAGGGTGAGTGCGAGTGAGGTTGTGTGCGAGTGAGCGTGAGTGCGAGTGAGGTTGTGTGCGAGTGAGGGTGTGTGCGAGTGAGGGTGAGTGCAACTGACGGTGTGTGCAAGTGAGGGTGCGTGCGAGTGCGGGTGTGTGCGAGTGAGGGTGTTTTCGAGTGAGGGTGTGTGCGAGTGAGGGTGTGCGAGTGAGGGTGTGTGCGAGTGAGGATGAGTGCGAGTGAGGATGAGTGCGAGTGAGGGTGTGTGCGAGTGAGGGTGAGTGCGAGTGAGGGTGAGTGCGACTGAGGGTTTGAGCGAGAGTGCGCGTGAGGGTGTGTGCGAGTGAGGGTGTGTGCGAGTGAGGGTGAGTGCGAGTGAGGGTGAGTGCGAGTAAGGGTGAGTGCGAGTGAGGGTGAGTGCGAGTGAGGGTGAGTGCGAGTGAGGGTGAATGCGAGTGAGGGTGAGTGCGAGTGAGGGTGAGTGCGAGTTAGGGTGAGTGCAACATACGAAGAGTGCGAGTGAGTGTGAGTGCGAGTGAGGGTGTGTGCGAGTGAGCGTGAGTGTGAGTGAGGGTGAGTGCGAGTGAGGGTGAGTGCGAGTGAGGTTGTGTGCGAGTGAGGGTGATTGCGAGTGAGATAGTGAGCGAGTGAGGGTGTGTGCGAGTGAGGGTAATTGCGAGTGAGGGTGAGTGCGAGTGAGGGTGAGTGCGACTGAGGATGAGTGCGACTGAGGGTGTGAGGGTGTGTGCGACTGAGGATGTGAGCGAGTGAGGGTGTGTGCGAGTGAGGGTGTGTACAAGTGAGGGTGTGTACGAGTGAGGGTGTGTACGAGTGAGGGTGTGTACGAGTGAGGGTGAGTGCGAGTGAGGGTGAGTGCGAGTGAGGGTGTGTGCGAGTGAGGGTGTGTGCGAGTGAGGGTGAGTGCGAATTAGGGTGAGTGCGACTGGGGGTGAGTGCAAGTGAGGGTGAGTGCGAGTAAGGTGTGAGTGAGGTTGAGTGTGACTGAAGGTGCGAGTGAGGTTGTGTGCGATTGAGGGTGTGTGCAAGTGAGGTTGTGTGCGAGTGAGGGTGATTGCGAGTGAGGGTGTGTGCGAGTGAGGGTGTGTGCGAGTGAGGGTGTGTGCGAGTGAGGGTGTGCGAGTGAGGTTGTGTGCGAGTGAGGGTGTGTGCGAGTGAGGATGTGTGCGAGTGAGGATGTGTGCGAGTGAGGGTGTGTGCGAGTGAGGATGAGTGCGAGTGAGTGTGCGAGTGAGGGTGTGTGCGAGTGAGGGTGAGTGCGAGTGAGGGTGAGTGCGAGTGAGGGTGAGTGCAAGTGAGGGTGAGTGCGAGTGAGGGTGAGTGCGAGTGAGGGTGAGTGCGAGTGAGGGTGAGTGCGAGTGAGGTTGTGTGCGAGTGAGGGTGAGTGCGAGTGAGGTTGTGTGCGAGTGAGGTTGTGTGCGTGTGAGGTTGTGTGCGAGTGAGGTTGTGTGCGAGTGAGGGTGTGTGCGAGTGAGGGTGTGTGCGAGTGAGGGTGTGTGCGAGTGAGGCTGAGTGCGAGTGAGGGTGAGTGTGAGTGAGGGTGAGAGTGAGTGAGGGTGAGAGTGAGTGAGGGTGAGAGTGAGTGAGGGTGAGAGTGAGTGAGGTGTGAGTGAGGTGTGAGTGAGGGTGAGTGAGGGTGAGTGTGACTGAAGGTGCGAGTGAGGTTGTGTGCGAGTGAGGGTGTGTGCGAGTGAGGGGTTGTGCGAGTGAGGGTGAGTGCGAGTGAGGGTGAGTGCGAGTGAGGGTGAGTGCGAGTGAGGGTGAGTGTGAGTGAGGGTGAGTGCGAGTGAGGGTGAGTGTGAGAGGTGTGAGTGAGGGTGAGTGAGGGTGAGTGTGACTGAAGGTGCGAGTGAGGGTGAGTGCGAGTGAGAGTGTGTGCGAGTGAGGGTGGGTGCGCGTGAGGGTGTGTGCGCGTGAGGGTGTGTGCGATTGAGCTTGTGTGCGAGTGAGGGTGTGTGCGAGTGAGGGTGTGTGCGAGTGAGGGTGTGTGCGAGTGAGGGTGTGTGCGAGTGAGGGTGTGTGCGAGTGAGGGTGTGTGCGAGTGAGGGTGTGTGCGCTTGAGGGTGTGTGCGCGTGAGGGTGTGTGCGAGTGAGGGTGTGTGCGATTGAGGGTGTCTGCGAATGAGGGTGTGTGCGAGTGAGGGTGTGTGCGAGTAAGGGTGTGTGCGAGTGAGGGTGAGTGCGAGTGAGGGTGAGTGCGAGTGAGGGTGTGTGCGAGTGAGGGTGTGTGCGAGTGAGGGTGTGCGAGTGAGGGTGTGTGCGAGTGAGGGTGAGTGCGAATGAGGGTGAGGGTGAGTGCGAGTGAGGGTGAGTGCGAGTGAGGTTGTGTGCGAGTGAGCGTGAGTGCGAGTGAGGTTGTGTGCGAGTGAGGGTGTGTGCGAGTGAGGGTGAGTGCGACTGAGGGTGTGTGCGAGTGAGGGTGTGTGCGATTGTGTGTGTGTGTGCATGAGGGTGTGTGCAAGTGAGGGTGTGTGCGAGTAAGGGTGTGTGCGAGTGCGGGTGTGTGCGAGTGAGGGTGTTTTCGAGTGAGGGTGAGTGCGAGTGAGGGTGTGAGCGAGTGAAGGTGAGTGCGAGTGCGGGTGAGTGTGAGTGAGGGTGAGTGCGAGTGAGGGTGTGTGCGAGTGAGGGTGTGTGCGAGTGAGGGTGTGTGCGAGTGAGGGTGAGTGCGAGTGAGGGTTAGTGCGAGTGAGGGTGAGTGCGAGTGAGGGTGAGTGCGAGTGAGGGTGAGTGCGAGTGAGGGTTAGTGCGACTGAGGGTGAGTGCGACTGAGGGTGTGAGGGTGTGTGCAAGTGAGGGTGTGTGCGAGTGAGGGTGTGTGCGAGTGAGGGTGTGTGCGAGTGAGGTTGTGTGCGAGTGAGGGTGTGTGCGAGTGAGGGTATGTGCGAGTGAGGGTGAGTGCGAGTGAGGGTGAGTGCGAGTGAGGGTGAGTGTGAGTGAGGTGTGAGTGAGGGTGAGTGAGGGTGAGAGTGACTGAAGGTCCGAGTGAGCGTGTGTGCATGTGAGAGTGTGTGCGAGTGAGGGTTAGTGCGACTGAGGGTGAGTGCGACTGAGGGTGTGAGGGTGTGTGCGAGTGAGGGTGTGTGCGAGTGAGGGGGTGTGCGAGTGAGGGTGTGTGCGAGTGAGGGTGTGTGCGAGTGAGGGTGTGTGCGAGTGAGGGTGTGTGCGACTGAGGTTGTGTGCGAGTGAGGTTGTGTGCGAGTGAGGGTGTGTGCGAGTGAGGGTGAGTGCGAGTGAGGGTGAGTGTGAGTGAGGTGTGAGTGAGGGTGAGTGCGTGTGAGAGTGTGTGCGATTGAGGGTGTGTGCGCGTGAGGTTGTGTGCGAGTGAGGGTGTGTTGAAGTGAGGGGATGTGCGAGTGAGGGTGTGTTGAAGTGAGGGGATGTGCGAGTGAGGGTGAGTGCGAGTGAGGGTGAGTGCGAGTGAGGGTGAGTGCGAGTGAGGGTGAGTGCGAGTGAGGGTGAGTGCGATGGAGGGTGAGTGCGATGGAGGGTGAGTGCGATGGAGGGTGAGTGCGAGTGAGGGTGAGTGCGAGTGAGGGTGAGTGTGAGTGAGGTGTGAGTGAGGGTGAGTGAGGTTGAGTGTGACTGAAGGTGCGAGTGAGGGTGTGTGCGAGTGAGGGTGGGTGCGCGTGAGGGTGGGTGCGCGTGAGGGTGTGTGCAAGTGAGCTTGTGTGCGAGTGAGCTTGTGTGCGAGTGAGGGTGTGTGCGAGTGAGGGTGTGTGCGAGTGAGGGTGTGTGCGAGTGAGGGAGTGTGCGAGTGAGGGTGTGTGCGAGTGAGGGTGTGTGCGAGTGAGGGTGTGTGCGAGTGAGGGTGTGTGCGCTTGAGGGTGTGTGCGCTTGAGGGTGTGTGCGCGTGAGGGTGTGTGCGAGTGGTTGTGTGCGAGTGAGGGTGTGTGCGAGTGAGGGTGTGTGCGAGTGAGGGATTGTGCGAGTGAGGGTGTGTGCGCCTGAGGGCGTGTGCGACTGAGGGTGTGTGCGAGTGAGGGTGTGTGCGAGTGAGGGTGAGTGCGAGTGAGGGTGTGTGCGAGTGAGGGTGTGCGAGTGAGGTTGTTTGCGAATGAGGGTGAGTGCGAGTGAGGATGAGTGCGAGTGAGGATGAGTGCGGGTGAGGGTGTGTGCGAGTGAGGGTGAGTGCGAGTGAGGGTGAGTGCGACTGAGGGTTTGAGCGAGAGTGCGAGTGAGGGTGTGTGCGAGTGAGGGTGTGTGCGAGTGAGGCTGAGTGCGAGTGAGGGTGAGTGCGAGTAAGGGTGAGTGCGAGTGAGGGTGAGTGCGAGTGAGGGTGAGTGCGAGTGAGGGTGAGTGCGAGTGAGGGTGAATGCGAGTGAGGGTGAGTGCGAGTGAGGGTGAGTGCGAGTTAGGGTGAGTGCAACATAGGGTGAGTGCGAGTGAGTGTGAGTGCGAGTGAGGGTGTGTGCGAGTGAGCGTGAGTTTGAGTGAGGGTGAGTGCGAGTGAGGGTGAGTGCGAGTGAGGTTGTGTGCGAGTGAGGGTGATTGCGAGTGAGATTGTGTGCGAGTGAGGGTGTGTGCGAGTGAGGGTAATTGCGAGTCAGAGTGAGTGCGAGTGAGGGTGAGTGCGACTGAGGGTGTGTGCGATTGAGGGTGGCTGCGAATGAGGGTGTGTGCGAGTGAGGGTGTGTGCGAGTGAGGGTGTGTGCGAGTGAGGGTGAGTGCGAGTGAGGGTGAGTGCGAGTGAGGGTGTGTGCGAGTGAGGGTGTGTGCGAGTGAGGGTGTGCGAGTGAGGGTGTGTGCGAGTGAGGGTGAGTGCGAATGAGGGTGAGGGTGAGTGCGAGTGAGGGTGAGTGCGAGTGAGGTTGTGTGCGAGTGAGCGTGAGTGCGAGTGAGGTTGTGTGCGAGTGAGGGTGTGTGCGAGTGAGGGTGAGTGCGACTGAGGGTGTGTGCGAGTGAGGGTGTGTGCGATTGTGGGTGTGTGTGCATGAGGGTGTGTGCAAGTGAGGGTGTGTGCGAGTAAGGGTGTGTGCGAGTGCGGGTGTGTGCGAGTGAGGGTGTTTTCGAGTGAGGGTGAGTGCGAGTGAGGGTGTGAGCGAGTGAAGGTGAGTGCGAGTGCGGGTGAGTGTGAGTGAGGGTGAGTGCGAGTGAGGGTGTGTGCGAGTGAGGGTGTGTGCGAGTGAGGGTGTGTGCGAGTGAGGGTGAGTGCGAGTGAGGGTTAGTGCGAGTGAGGGTGAGTGCGAGTGAGGGTGAGTGCGAGTGAGGGTGAGTGCGAGTGAGGGTTAGTGCGACTGAGGGTGAGTGCGACTGAGGGTGTGAGGGTGTGTGCGAGTGAGGGTGTGTGCGAGTGAGGGTGTGTGCGAGTGAGGGTGTGTGCGAGTGAGGTTGTGTGCGAGTGAGGGTGTGTGCGAGTGAGGGTATGTGCGAGTGAGGGTGAGTGCGAGTGACGGTGAGTGTGAGTGAGGTGTGAGTGAGGGTGAGTGAGGGTGAGAGTGACTGAAGGTCCGAGTGAGCGTGTGTGCATGTGAGAGTGTGTGCGAGTGAGGGTTAGTGCGACTGAGGGTGAGTGCGACTGAGGGTGTGAGGGTGTGTGCGAGTGAGGGTGTGTGCGAGTGAGGGGGGTGTGCGAGTGAGGGTGTGTGCGAGTGAGGGTGTGTGCGAGTGAGGGTGTGTGCGAGTGAGGGTGTGTGCGACTGAGGTTGTGTGCGAGTGAGGTTGTGTGCGAGTGAGGTTGTGTGCGAGTGAGGGTGTGTGCGAGTGAGGGTGAGTGCGAGTGAGGGTGAGTGTGAGTGAGGTGTGAGTGAGGGTGAGTGCGTGTGAGAGTGTGTGCGATTGAGGGTGTGTGCGCGTGAGGTTGTGTGCGAGTGAGGGTGTGTTGAAGTGAGGGGATGTGCGAGTGAGGGTGTGTTGAAGTGAGGGGATGTGCGAGTGAGGGTGTGTGCGAGTGAGGGTGAGTGCGAGTGAGGGTGAGTGCGAGTGAGGGTGAGTGCGATGGAGGGTGAGTGCGATGGAGGGTGAGTGCGATGGAGGGTGAGTGCGAGTGAGGGTGAGTGCGAGTGAGGGTGAGTGCGAGTGAGGTGTGAGTGAGGGTGAGTGAGGTTGAGTGTGACTGAAGGTGCGAGTGAGGGTGTGTGCGAGTGAGGGTGGGTGCGCGTGAGGGTGGGTGCGCGTGAGGGTGTGTGCAAGTGAGCTTGTGTGCGAGTGAGCTTGTGTGCGAGTGAGGGTGTGTGCGAGTGAGGGTGTGTGCGAGTGAGGGTGTGTGCGAGTGAGGGAGTGTGCGAGTGAGGGTGTGTGCGAGTGAGGGTGTGTGCGAGTGAGGGTGTGTGCGAGTGAGGGTGTGTGCGCTTGAGGGTGTGTGCGCTTGAGGGTGTGTGCGCGTGAGGGTGTGTGCGAGTGGTTGTGTGCGAGTGAGGGTGTGTGCGAGTGAGGGTGTGTGCGAGTGAGGGTTTGTGCGAGTGAGGGTGTGTGCGCCTGAGGGCGTGTGCGACTGAGGGGTGTGTGCGAGTGAGGGTGTGTGCGAGTGAGGGTGAGTGCGAGTGAGGGTGAGTGCGAGTGAGGGTGTGTGCGAGTGAGGGTGTGTGCGAGTGAGGGTGTGCGAGTGAGGTTGTTTGTGAATGAGGGTGAGTGCGAGTGAGGATGAGTGCGAGTGAGGGTGTGTGCGAGTGAGGGTGAGTGCGAGTGAGGGTGAGTGCGACTGAGGGTTTGAGCGAGAGTGCGAGTGAGGGGTGTGTGCGAGTGAGGGTGTGTGCGAGTGAGGCTGAGTGCGAGTGAGGGTGAGTGCGAGTGAGGGTGAGTGCGAGTGAGGGTGAGTGCGAGTGAGGGTGAGTGCGAGTGAGGGTGAGTGCGAGTGAGGGTGAGTGCGAGTGAGGGTGAGTGCGAGTGAGGGTGAATGCGAGTGAGGGTGAGTGCGAGTGAGGGTGAGTGCGAGTTAGGGTGAGTGCAACATAGGGTGAGTGCGAGTGAGGGTGAGTGCGAGTGAGGGTGAGTGCGAGTGAGGGTGTGTGCGAGAAGCGTGAGTGCGAGTGAGGGTGAGTGCGAGTGAGGGTGAGTGCGAGTGAGGTTGTGTGCGAGTGAGGGAGATTGCGAGTGAGGGTGATTGCGAGTGAGATAGTGTGCGAGTGAGGGTGTGTGCGAGTGAGGGTAATTGCGAGTGAGGGTGAGTGCGAGTGAGGGTGAGTGCGACTGAGGATGAGTGCGACTGAGGATGAGTGCGACTGAGGGTGTGAGGGTGTGTGCGACTGAGGATGTGTGCGAGTGAGGGTGTGTGCGAGTGAGGGTGTGTACAAGTGAGGGTGTGTACGAGTGAGGGTGTGTACGAGTGAGGGTGTGTACGAGTGAGGGTGTGTACGAGTGAGGGTGTGTACGAGTGAGGGTGAGTGCGAGTGAGGGTGAGTGCGAGTGAGGGTGAGTGCGAGTGAGGGTGAGTGTGAGTGAGGGTGTGTGCGAGTGAGGGTGTGTGCGAGTGAGGGTGAGTGCGAGTGAGTGTGTGCAAGTGAGGGTGGGTGCGCGTGAGGGTGTGTGCGCGTGAGGGTGTGTGCGAGTGAGCTTGTGTGCGAGCGAGGGGTGTGTGCGAGTGAGGGTGTGTGCGAGTGAGGGTGTGTGCGAGTGAGGGTGTGTGCGAGTGAGGGTGTGTGCGAGTGAGGGTGTGTGTGAGTGAGTGTGTGTGTGCTTGAGGGTGTGTGCGCGTGAGGGTGTGTGCAAGTGAGGGTGTGTGCGAGTGAGGGTGTGTGCGATTGAGGGTGTGTGCGAATGAGGGTGTGTGCGAGTGAGGGTGTGTGCGAGTAAGGGTGTGTGCGAGTGAGGGTGAGTGCGAGTGAGGGGTGTGTGCGAGTGAGGGTGTGTGCGAGTGAGGGTGTGCGAGTGAGGGTGTGTGCGAGTGAGGGTGAGTGCGAATGAGGGTGAGTGCGAGTGTGGGTGAGTGCGAGTGAGGGTGAGTGCGAGTGAGGGTGAGGGTGAGTGCGAGTGAGGGTGAGTGCGAGTGAGGTTGTGTGCGAGTGAGCGTGAGTGCGAGTGAGGTTGTGTGCGAGTGAGGTTGTGTGCGAGGTGAGCGTGAGTGCGAGTGAGGTTGTGTGGCGAGTGAGGGTGTGTGCGAGTGAGGGTGAGTGCAACTGACGGTGTGTGCGAGTGAGGGTGTGTGCGAGTGCGGGTGTGTGCGAGTGAGGGTGTTTTCGAGTGAGGGTGTGTGCGAGGGAGGGTGTGTGCGAGTGAGGGTGTGCGAGTGAGGGTGAGTGCGAGTGAGGATGAGTGCGAGTGAGGATGAGTGTGAGTGAGGGTGTGTGCGAGTGAGGGTGAGTGCGAGTGAGGGTGAGTGCGACTGAGGGTTTGAGCGAGAGTGCGCGTGAAGGTGTGTGCGAGTGAGGGTGTGTGCGAGTGAGGGTGAGTGCGAGTGAGGGTGAGTGCGAGTAAGGGTGAGTGCGAGTGAGGGTGAGTGCGAGTGAGGGTGAGTGCGAGTGAGGGTGAGTGCGAGTGAGGGTGAGTGCGAGTGAGGGTGAGTGTGAGAGGTGTGAGTGAGGGTGAGTGAGGGTGAGTGTGACTGAAGGTGCGAGTGAGGGTGTGTGCGAGTGAGAGTGTGTGCGAGTGAGTGTGTGCGAGTGAGGGTGGGTGCGCGTGAGGGTGTGTGCGCGTGAGGGTGTGTGCACGTGAGGGTGTGTGCGCGTGAGGGTGTGTGCGAGTGAGCTTGTGTGCGAGCGAGGGTGTGTGCGAGCGAGGGTGTGTGCGAGTGAGGGGGTGTGTGCGAGTGAGGGTGTGTGCGAGTGAGGGTGTGTGCGAGTGAGGGTGTGTGCGAGTGAGGGTGTGTGTGAGTGAGTGTGTGTGTGCTTGAGGGTGTGTGCGCGTGAGGGTGTGTGCGAGTGAGGGTGTGTGCGAGTGAGGGTGTGTGCGATTGAGGGTGTGTGCGATTGAGGGTGTGTGCGAATGAGGGTGTGTGCGAGTGAGGGTGTGTGCGAGTAAGGGTGTGTGCGAGTGAGGGTGAGTGCGAGTGAGGGTGTGTGCGAGTGAGGGGGTGTGCGAGTGAGGGGTGTGTGCGAGTGAGGGTGTGTGCGAGTGAGGGTGAGTGCGAATGAGGGAGAGGGTGAGTGCGAATGAGGGGTGAGTGCGAGTGTGGGTGAGTGCGAATGAGAGTGAGGGTGAGTGCGAGTGAGGGTGAGTGCGAGTGAGGTTGTGTGCGAGTGAGCGTGAGTGCGAGTGAGGTTGTGTGCGAGTGAGGGGTGTGTGCGAGTGAGGGTGAGTGCAACTGACCGTGTGTGCGAGTGAGGGTGTGTGCGAGTGCGGGTGTGTGCGAGTGAGGGTGTTTTCGAGTGAGGGTGTGTGCGAGTGAGGGTGTGCGAGTGAGGGTGAGTGCGAGTGAGGATGAGTGCGAGTGAGGATGAGTGCGAGTGAGGGTGTGTGCGAGTGAGGGTGAGTGCGAGTGAGGGTGAGTGCGACTGAGGGTTTGAGCGAGAGTGCGCGTGAGGGTGTGTGCGAGTGAGGGTGTGTGCGAGTGAGGGTGAGTGCGAGTGAGGGTGAGTGCGAGTAAGGGTGAGTGCGAGTGAGGGTGAGTGCGAGTGAGGGTGAGTGCGAGTGAGGGTGAGTGCGAGTGAGGGTGAGTGCGAGTTAGGGTGAGTGCAACATACGAAGAGTGCGAGTGAGCGTGAGTGCGAGTGAGGGTGAGTGCGAGTGAGGGTGTGTGCGAGTGAGGGTGATTGCGAGTGAGATAGTGTGCGAGTGAGGGTGTGTGCAAGTGAGGGTAATTGCGAGTGAGGGTGAGTGCGAGTGAGGGTGAGTGCGACTGAGGATGAGTGCGACTGAGGGTGTGAGGTTGTGTGCGACTGAGGATGTGTGCGAGTGAGGGTGTGTGCGAGTGAGGGTGTGTACGAGTGAGGGTGTGTACGAGTGAGGGTGTGTACGAGTGAGGGTGTGTACGAGTGAGGGTGTGTACGAGTGAGGGTGAGTGCGAGTGAGGGTGAGTGCGAGTGAGGGTGTGTGCGAATTAGGGTGAGTGCGACTGGGGGTGAGTGCAAGTGAGGGTGAGTGCGAGTAAGGTGTGAGTGAGGTTGAGTGTGACTGAAGGTGCGAGTGAGGTTGTGTGCGATTGAGGGTGTGTGCGAGTGAGGGTGTGCGAGTGAGGGTGAGTGCGAGTGAGGATGAGTGCGAGTGAGGATGAGTGCGAGTGAGGGTGTGTGCGAGTGAGGGTGAGTGCGAGTGAGGGTGAGTGCGACTGAGGGTTTGAGCGAGAGTGCGCGTGAGGGTGTGTGCGAGTGAGGGTGTGTGCGAGTGAGGGTGTGTGCGAGTGAGGGTGAGTGCGAATTAGGGTGAGTGCGACTGGGGGTGAGTGCAAGTGAGGGTGGAGTGCGAGTAAGGTGTGAGTGAGGTTGAGTGTGACTGAAGGTGCGAGTGAGGTTGTGTGCGATTGAGGGTGTGTGCAAGTGAGGTTGTGTGCGAGTGAGGGTGAGTGCGAGTGAGGGTGTGTGCGAGTGAGGGTGAGTGCGAGTGAGGGTGAGTGCGACTGAGGGTTTGAGCGAGAGTGCGCGTGAGGGTGTGTGCGAGTGAGGGTGTGTGCGAGTGAGGGTGAGTGCGAGTGAGGGTGAGTGCGAGTAAGGGTGAGTGCGAGTGAGGGTGAGTGCGAGTGAGGGTGAGTGCGAGTGAGGGTGAGTGCGAGTGAGGGTGAGTGTGAGAGGTGTGAGTGAGGGTGAGTGAGGGTGAGTGTGACTGAAGGTGCGAGTGAGGGTGTGTGCGAGTGAGAGTGTGTGCGAGTGAGTGTGTGCGAGTGAGGGTGGGTGCGCGTGAGGGTGTGTGCGCGTGAGGGTGTGTGCACGTGAGGGTGTGTGCGCGTGAGGGTGTGTGCGAGTGAGCTTGTGTGCGAGCGAGGGTGTGTGCGAGCGAGGGTGTGTGCGAGTGAGGGTGTGTGCGAGTGAGGGTGTGTGCGAGTGAGGGTGTGTGCGAGTGAGGGTGTGTGTGAGTGAGGGTGTGTGCGAGTGAGGGTGTGTGCGATTGAGGGTGTGTGCGATTGAGGGTGTGTGCGAATGAGGGTGTGTGCGAGTGAGGGTGTGTGCGAGTAAGGGTGTGTGCGAGTGAGGGTGAGTGCGAGTGAGGGTGTGTGCGAGTGAGGGGGTGTGCGAGTGAGGGTGTGTGCGAGTGAGGGGTGTGTGCGAGTGAGGGTGAGTGCGAATGAGGGTGAGTGCGAGTGTGGGTGAGTGCGAGTGAGGGTGAGGGTGAGTGCGAGTGAGGGTGAGTGCGAGTGAGGTTGTGTGCGAGTGATCGTGAGTGCGAGTGAGGTTGTGTGCGAGTGAGGGTGTGTGCGAGTGAGGGTGAGTGCAACTGACGGTGTGTGCGAGTGAGGGTGTGTGTGAGTGCGGGTGTGTGCGAGTGAGGGTGTTTTCGAGTGAGGGTGTGTGCGAGTGAGGGTGTGCGAGTGAGGGTGAGTGCGAGTGAGGATGAGTGCGAGTGAGGATGAGTGCGAGTGAGGGTGTGTGCGAGTGAGGGTGAGTGCGAGTGAGGGTGAGTGCGACTGAGGGTTTGAGCGAGAGTGCGCGTGAGGGTGTGTGCGAGTGAGGGTGAGTGCGAGTGAGGGTGAATGCGAGTGAGGGTGAGTGCGAGTGAGGGTGAGTGCGAGTTAGGGTGAGTGCAACATACGAAGAGTGCGAGTGAGTGTGAGTGCGAGTGAGGGTGTGTGCGAGTGAGCGTGAGTGTGAGTGAGGGTGAGTGCGAGTGAGGTTGTGTGCGAGTGAGGGTGATTGCGAGTGAGATAGTGTGCGAGTGAGGGTGTGTGCGAGTGAGGGTAATTGCGAGTGAGGGTGAGTGCGAGTGAGGGTGAGTGCGACTGAGGATGAGTGCGACTTAGGGTGTGAGGGTGTGTGCGACTGAGGATGTGTGCGAGTGAGGGTGTGTGCGAGTGAGGGTGTGTACGAGTGAGGGTGTGTACGAGTGAGGGTGTGTACGAGTGTGGGTGAGTGCGAGTGAGGGTGTGTGCGAGTGAGGGTGTGTGCGAAGTGAGGGTGAGTGCGAATTAGGGTGAGTGCGACTGGGGGTGAGTGCAAGTGAGGGTGAGTGCGAGTAAGGTGTGAGTGAGGTTGAGTGTGACTGAAGGTGCGAGTGAGGTTGTGTGCGATTGAGGGTGTGTGCAAGTG